>JAPTMW010000010.1:33075464-33085941 GCA_029822955.1 Ostorhinchus angustatus
ACTCTAAGAGGGTTCATGATCCACAGGAACGACATCACTTGATGACACCTGAGAATGCAGTGTGTGTTTAAAGTCAAGTCAGCTGCCGGAGGATGAAAACTACATTTGAAATGAAGCCAGAGAGATTGAGTTTTGTAACCTTTTGCCCCTTTAGAGATTTATATCTTACTACATGTACATCACACGAAAAATATCTGGTGTGAATGTTCTGTTCTGTCTTTGCAGTTGTAAATACTCCTATAATATGTTTTTAAGGAGGGGGGGATCTATTTCTTCTTTGAGAGGAACTTTTAACCACACCTATTTTCAGTGTTAAAGATGAGGCTTCAGTGATCTTACTGTTTTACATCCCTCTATCTTAAACAGCCCCTCAGTATCAAAAAAGTGAAGCCGCAGAAAATGTAAATCCAAATTTGGAGGACTTCTACTTTATATGTTTTTGTCTTTTCATTATTGTCATGCTTCAGGTATTTGAGAAGTTTTACAAGCTCACTGCTTTTGTATTTTTCATATCATGTCACCAGAGTAAAATATTCCCCCAGAGCCGGAAATGGTATACTGGCAGTGACTAACAGCAAATCCAGACCAGACTTACAAAGTGTTTTGCCAGACTGGATCCTGTAGTGTGCATATACAGGCCTCTGAATTGTTTACATTGGGAGAAAATGTCACATAGTATGCAGAACAGAAACAGTAATTAAATAATTAAGAATACATATGTAAATAAATAGGTTACTTGAAGAGTTTCTGTACAATCTGCAGAACACATTAAACAATAAAATTTGTAAGATAATAATAACATAAAGGAGGAACATTTTGTTTTTTTGTAAGCTTTGAGGTGTTTCCATTGAAGCAACTACATGGAAACTGGATTATTCTGAGAAAAAGTAAGGACAACAATAAAAAAAAAAAAAAAAAAATCACATTCCAAAAGCTAACTACAAAGTACCATGAACAATACAACACAAACCAAAATAAAATAGAAATACAAAATCAGCTTTGTGTTTAAATGTAACTTTTGATTTAGCATGCAATGTTGGTTTTATTGTAGGCTACAGCTAAGCTATGCTACAGACAGAAGTTAGCTTAGAAATGAAGTTAGCAAAAATGACAGGCTTTTAGTGACTATGTTAAGTACGATAAATGTTCAATATATAGGATGTCTGTTCACTTGTGCACGCGTGAAGTTTTTCTTTTGTTACGTCTTGGTTATTTGTTGACATTAGCCGTTAGCTGACATTAGCTGTTAGCTTGATTAGCTACATTTCCAAGCTAATGGTAAATACTGTTGGAAACTGATGCTGCTGTTGAGGAGCAGAGGAGAGAACCTGAAGAACTCCAGAGCGAATATAAGAGTTTCCCAAATATTCCAGCAGTACAGGGTTTTTTCCATGAATAGTCAACTGAGTCGTTAGCTTTTAGACGAAGAGGGTATACAAGATTTTTTCAATGGCTGTAGACATCTGAAATATTGTTAGCTTAGAAATTTAACTACCTATCATTGATCATCTTGCAGCACAAACTTCATTTAAGTACATAAGCATGCACAAATGTTAATCATTGAACCTGGTTATGGTTTCTTGTGCTTTTGTAAACTTCTCAAATCAAAGTTTTCCTCATTTTTCCCGAAGAAATAACACTAAAACAAACACAACAATAGTTACCCAATCCCTGCAAATAAAACTAAAACTAAAACCAACGCAATTGTATAACGAAACAGAAATCAAACACCAAACTGAAATCAAAATAGTGAACATTTCTATAACTCTGTATGCAAATGAGGCGCTACAGCCAGAGTGTTTTGGATACGACAGAGGGAAAATACAGAAAAAGCTGCACACATGAGTTGCAGTGGAATAAACAGGGTATAAACAGGTATAACCAGTGCTATCAGTCAAAGTTTGACTCATCACTCATAATTCCATACGGGACGTGGTAAGCAGCTCCTGCACAATGGAAGGAGCAGAACGGTATTCATTTAGAAGTCAAACATTTCACCTAACAACCTCATTTGACACAAAGTCTCTGTAAATCAAACGTGGAGGCTGCGGCCGCTGCAGAATGTTATTTGGCTATACGTCTGATGTTTGTTTCTCACAGTTAACATTTAATTGCCAGACAGAAAGTCTCAATTTGTTTTTGTTGGTTCAACACCAGTGCCTGACTTTTTGATCTCGCTGCTCTCAACGTGATCCATTTTCAATTCTAAAGGAGTCTTTTTCTTATGATATACGCAGAACGGTGAGATCATTGTTTTCTTGTGCTATTTATAGGTCAGTTTGGGACAATTACTCATCCTTAGAGTTAGTTTTTTCTCAAGGCTGCGATAAATCAATGTCCACAGCCTGTTAGCTTTGTGCCCCATCTAGATAAAGCAATAAAAACAGATGAGCCCGCCTTTATTTGACACATGACGAAGCCTGGTCATCAAAACCCAATCTCATGTCCCTGAAGACACTTTGATTGTCATAATTGCTCCACTTTAGACGCACCTGCAATTGATTGGTGCCAATAAAAATGCCACGGATCATTTTGTAGCTTGTTCGGATCGTCACGGATGATTAATCGGAGCAGACATATAATATGTACCGCCGGCCACTGCTGTCACAGACATAAATATACAGATATTGATAGGAGGAAGGGGCACCTGTGTTTGCTTTAGAGAGCAACGGAAAGACATGAATCCCCCTTCCCGCAGAAGACAAATGCTGCTGTTTTCCAGCAAACAGAGCGAGTACAAATGCAGAGGATATAGCGGAACCCCAGAGGAGCCTCGAGCAGAAGGAAAAACCATCGTCAAACAGAGACATAAAAGTACAGATGAGTCGCAAAGACAACTAAAGCTGCTCCTACATGTCTGTTTTTGCGCCCGTGCACGCTTGCATCTGTGAACATAAGGCCGGTCGAATGTGCGAGGCCCAAAAACAAACTGAGAGGTTCATCCATTCAACGGGAGAGGCTCCGACAACACACTCCTCATGTGTGAATATCAGGTATGTGAAAGTCTGAAAAATAATAAACCTGGTGTTTGCCGTCAGTCATTTGTCACCTGAAGAGCTACTGAGAGGGAAAACACTCCCAGAAGATAGATCATTAACATGTTTGAGGCAAACCGTGAAGCTTTGCCAAGAATTCCTCAGTCTGTCAAAGCCATTCCTGAGACATTATGTATTCTCAAACGCATGCATCATACAGCCAGAGTCTCATCCTCAACCAAGCTCTCAAAGATGGCATTATTTCAAGCGACACAATAAAATTTATGTTTTCAAGGAATAATTGGGTCAGTGGCTGCGGCGCTGCTACACTGGCGGTAAGTAACATGCCACTTATTTCCTCCCTTCCGTCCCCATGGTGGAAGAAGAGACACTCAACAGAATACCAGCGCCTATAGAAGAGCAACTGTCAAAATGGGGAGAGGGACGTCTGTGGTTAACACTCTTGAATGTAGCTGACAGACAGGGGCTTTCTTGTCAGTGGGCTTGGATCTTGAATAATATGAAATAATTACGGCGACAGAAGATAACAGTACGTCGTGAATGAAGCGTCTGTGCTGGAAAAAAGCACATGCCATCTTTTATGTCCGACGCCAGTTTTCTTATAGTTTTTGTATTTTTATTTTTTAAATTCAGTGCATAAAAGTCTTGTGTATCATGAGAAAAGCCTCAATTGATAGAATTTAAAAAGAAGGAAACAAGAAGAAAAAAAGAACACACGTCTATTGTTGATTTAAAATCCGATTTTTGTGTAAAGTCATTTATTTCTGATCCCTTAAATGTTCCGTGTGTTGCATCTAACGGTAAAGCTTATTGTATATAACCTCACCTTGTCCTCCTCAACAGTGTAGACTAAAATGAAAAATATACATAATGTGAAAAATGTGTGAAAAAAAAATGTGAAAGGCTCTTTCGTGACTTGGTCCATTCTGGGCTCCTCACACAGAATGAAGTTTCAACTGCTTGGCGTCTCTTCATCAAAACAATAGCAATAGATATAAATAACTCTGAGCTACAGATTTAACTCTTCCACTGCTAATTTTCAGAGTAAAAGTCCTCAATGTAGACTGAACTAAAATTAACTCAGAGAATTTCACTAAGATTTATCCCAGCATAATAGTTTACAGTTTTATTCACATTCAACAGTCATTTCTTTGTTGTGAAAGAGCAGAGAGTAATTTTAAATATTCATTTTAGTAAAGGGCGTTACAGATTTCCCTGACTTTGGCGAATGCTGAAAACATCTGACATAATATATGCAATGAACACCTACTTGGTTGTAGATATTCTGTGGAAATGCTAAATACTGTGGCAGTGACAGTAATGCACCTTAATGCTGGGTAAAACCTGCCCTAAAATGGTAAAAATAAGGAGAGGAAAACTATTCTGTAGAAACGTGGCAGCAAATGTAGTAGAAAAGTAGCCACTCATCTGTAGATATAAACAAGATATTTCTGGTAATGGAAGCACAATTATTCTGGGAAAAAAAGAAAAGAAAATTAGATTCCATTTCTGCAATTAATACCTCCTAAATCTTATACACTTTGAATTTAACATCGTCAACTCATAACAGATCTGGGTACTTAATGAAGCAAAAGCAAAACTTTAAATAAATGAAAATGAGCCAGTTCCGTTTTGTTTATATTGCATTGTTCACTGTAGTTTTTATTTAATTTCTATTGTTTTAAAAACTGTCATTTTTACCATAATTTCAATGAAATGACTCTTTCAGCACACCTCTTATATTTGGCGAACTCTAATCACATGCGTTTTTTTTTTCCTATGCATTGCCTACAGCTTATTCTGTCTGTCTCCCTCACTCCGTCTTTATGACTCACACATACCATAAACACTACCGTTCATGATTTCACTTCCCCGAATCATATGACCTGGGCTTGTTTAGAAGCCACAGACACAAAGTCCACCCTTCCACCGTCACCCAGACACCCACTCCACTTCCAGGCTGCCCACATGCTCCCAGCAACACCATCACATAACACTAGATAATCCAGTTTACATAATGCAGCTGCTTCTTGATATCGAACACGTCCGACAGCGAACGTTTCATGGTGCATTTGAGGCCTGTGCTGTACCTATAGGACATTAGAGGTGAAGTGTGTGTTCCTGCTCAGCTCCACCCATGTGGCTGCTCTGAACACACCCCGTAAAATACCTGCACTGAAAGGTAACAGCGGAGCATAGCAAACAGCGGGAAAGGCACCTACTGTGTTGTTGCAGTGAAACAATGTGCTTGTTTGGGGAGTCCCAGAGAGGCCTCGTCTTGTCTTTCCCCTCTTAAGTGAGCATCAGGAGGCCTCGGGACAGCTAGAGAGTGCTTGGGGAGGTAATAGGGACATATTCCAAAGATCAGGGCGGGATTAGTACTAATGCCTGCCGGCTTTATCTGCAGTCACGTGGGTTAACACCTGGCTGCAGTGTTGGTGGCGGAGCCTTATGTGTGTGTGTGTGTGTGTGTGTGTGTGTGTTAATCCATCAGACACCTCTAACTCAGAGGTTCGACCAGCATGTAGGGCCCACTCAGAGAACACCAGCTCCTCTTCTAAAAGCTGTCCTACTTCCAATGAATCGTCAAGACGATAAGTGACAAGCTTGATTTGTTAGTTTTGGCGCCATTGCGGGCCAAAATGGCTGCAAAATAAAGTGGATGTTCTGAGCCAGGATTGGCAGTTCTAAATCCAGCCTTGGTTCTAATGCAACTGAAAAAGGCTTAGGCTAGACTTTGTCGTAATTTTGTCGGGCAGCCACTGCTTGTGCTTGGCTCTGTCACTCAGTAACTATAGGATCATTAAAACAAGCCTGTTCCTGGTTAGCGGGAAAGCTGCTGTTTGTTATCGAGAGGAAATAGTTCAAAACATCTGCGGGTAACAACGGAGAAATACTGATTCTCAGATGCAAATTCTGATCATTCTACATTCGTGCATTCCTTTTCATCGTTTAAAAAGGTTTTATTTTAGGAGCCTTACTATCATGACCCGCAGATTAATACAGATTAATCCAGTGACCTAACAGCCCGGCACAAAATCTCACAGCCCAACCCTGTTAGTCCTAAAGAGGTGTGGGAAGAGATGCACATTTGACTCCTGGCCTAATTTATCTGCACATTGCTATAACAGGAAAACCTTGTGTCCAGGTCAAGATCTCATTCGTGCAAATAGATCAACTAAAAAATGAATGCTGCACGAGACTCTGCAGGGAAACATCACCTTCCGTTCCCTCATCATTTTTGTTGCTCAGAGTCCGATTTAGGATGTCCCGGCTACTTTCTAAGAGTCTATGAGCGGATAATCTGTCTATACCAGATCCTCTTTTAACACAACAGCATTGCCTCTAAACCCATGTTAAACATGTTGAAGTTGGTGTTACAAAAGGTTGACGGCCATCTGGCACACGTTGAATACACCTCTCAAATATGACCCACGCGAGCAAGCACAAGCAAGTACAAACATCTGAAATATGACATTTTACATTATAAGCCTCTGCTTTCTGCAAACTATTAAAAACAACTTAATTTTTTGGCACATGTAATGTATAATTAAGCAGAAATTTGGGAAAGGGGGAATGCACAAGGTGATGAGAAGTGGTGTATCAGTTCAGCTTGGCTTTGCTGCAGTTATGAGAGGCTTTGACAGGTTATGAAAGTTGAACAGCTCCATTGACTTTAGGCTTAACCTTTATCTGGCCTCTCCAGGCTCTGCTAGATACAGTATAATCTCTACAGTATGATATGGGCTTAGTGAGGAGGGATCATTACGTCAGGAAAATACCCACAGTGAGTATCATCAAATTTGCTTCATAAGAGACCGACACTGTTTTCGTACATGACATCTTTATCACTGTCTAAATTACCCCCAACCGAATGTTTACTCCTGAAACATGGAAGGAGAGATGAAATATGAATATGCAATCAATATTTAGAAACTTCTGTAAATGTTGCTACAACTTTTGGTTTGCACAACCAGAGAGTACTTAGTGGGCAATTACGCATGATAATGAGGCAAACCACCATGTTGGAAAAGTGACAGGAAAAGAAAATGTTCCTCTCTGACAAAACAAACTTTTGCTGGTGGTGAAAGATTCTGCAAGAAAATGATAGTAATAATTTCTTTTTTCTGGCTGCTCGTCATAATCAGCAGTAACCACTCTGCAAACATTTCGTGACAGGCCGCCGTGCACTATTGACATGTGGTTCCAGCAAGGCCGCTTGTTGATACAGATAATCCAAAGTGTGTTTTCTGCCACTCAGGCAACTTCAGTGCAGCATCCCTGTCAGCGGCAACCTAACGCCTTCCACATAAGCTGCCGGCTTAAACTAACAAAAGAAGATGCGGTGTCCTTACCGTTCGGCCGGCTAATCCAGACTTAGCTGCGTGGCGTCGTCTTCAGCTGACCTCCACAGGCAAGTTGCTGGTTTGATAAGTCCACCATCATCACAGCTGAGGAGAGAGAGCACGACTCCTGCTTGTGCCAAGGAAAGTCATCACAAACTCCCTGCGCCTGCAAGTAGGGGAGGTGTCCTGACTTGATTCAGGTCCAGGCTGTTTTATTGTTTTGTCATATTTGTACTTCCACAGAAGTCTTTAAGATGCAAAGATTAAAATCAACATTCCTCTGTATGTAACAGTGCACTTCATGGCAGTCACACTGATCCATTCAAAAAGTCCAAGAGCCACTGGTGGACTTCAGAAAACTCCTGTCATCATGCAGCGGATCCTCTGGTCCTGTTGTTTTGCACAGACCTGGTCCTGAAACAGAAGAACAGAGTAAAACAGAGGTGTTGTCTTGTCTTATAAAACACACATCTTCCACACAGCTGCCTTAACTTTCATTCCTTCTGTTCTCAAACTCATGCCATCCTCAGATCAGTGTTTCTCCACACGTGCGGTGCTGCAGAAAACATAATGTGCTCCTTACCTCCTTTACCGGGCAGCAGGTCCGCCCTCTCAGATCCAGGCAGGGGAACACTGCAGGCAGAGAAGATGGTTTAGGGTGAAGAGGGAGAGCGTGGTTACCGTAAGTGGAGCACAGAGCTTCTCTGATGCCTCTGCCTGCCTCTCCCCCCCATAACTGTTGCTCCTCCTCCTCCATAGTTGTGCTTGTGGGCCGAGTCGGATTACTCCTGACATGATAATCTCCCTGGCTCTAGCTCCAGGAGCACTAAAGGATGCTTTGGCCTGAGCAAGGGCTTACATTTACCTTCTGCCACAGGAGAGTCTGCCATCTTAAGCAGGGCCGGATGGTAATAGCCTCAATTGGGGCTGAGATAAGTGCAGCTACAAGAGTCTGCTGAAGTGAGTAGTTTCCAATCTTTTATGGGGAATTAAGAAAGTTCACAATTGGTTTAAATGGCGCTAAGTAACACTAAACCTGGTTAAATGGTATTATCACAGTAGAGGCATTTCATGATGATTCAATCTGGTGTTGGCGAGGGATAAATCAGAGGCGGTTGTTGTTCAGAATCTCATGTTCACGTCTCCTCCAATACAAACCAGTATTTTAGATCTCAAGCCTGAAGCTGCAAATGAGGAGCAGATGGTTGTGCTTTTGGAAGGTATCAGGCACTCCAGACTGTAATCTAAATAAATACCCCATCCGCAAGGGAAATGCGTCAGGTGTCCAGGGTCAGCCATACATAAACAAAGGCCAGTGTGGAGACAAGTGATGCAATGCATGCAGGGAGAGAGAGAGAGAGAGAGAGAGAGAGAGAGAGAGAGAGAGAAACAAGACAAACAGGTGCTGCTTCCAGAAAAATCTCCAGGTACGATGTTGATATCAACATGAGCAATAGGTTCAGAAGTGAGTTTTGGAGCCAAGGCAGTGAAGTCAGCTTCACAACAGGAAACAAACTATCTGCAAACAAATATGTCATTCTATTGCCATGAGTCATTCCAATAGCCTCCAGCCAAATTGTACACAAATCTTTGCAAAGTCCCACTAGTGAAGCAGAGATGTGTAACTTTCTAGGACTTAAAATTCTTTCGGTGTTGACCGAGTGAAAACCAAAGGAATCTTTACCTAAGCTTTTCTCACACTAAAAATATCAGCTGGTGTTATCACAGTGACCTAAAGGGTAGATTTCATTTCATATCTGAAGTGAAGCCAACATCAATGATTCTTTGGACTTAAATTCTTCAGCGTTAACCTGAAACACAACGCTACGCAACAAATCAAGTGAAGACACGAGCTCTTTCCCTTTGGTGGAAATACTTGGGTGACAGTCAGCAGGTGCATCATGCAAACGCCTCCCCCTCACACACAATACAGTATAAGAAAACATCATAATTCTTACTACTAACTTGTTTGACATACACATCTTAATTATTGGCCAGAGGAGCCTGCATAAATACATAATGACTTCCAGGTAGCAGGGTATATCGTGCTTTTCCAACCTTGAAAGGGAACTATCAGCACAGAACCATTTCCTGACACTGGGCAGGAACATTTTGACTCTATACATATTGTTCACAGATGTCTAAAGTTTTCATAGACCAGCCTGCGCCGCAATAAAAGCTCAGCAGCTGTTAATTGACTATAAAAGACTCCAAGTTTTGATCCGAAAGCAGTGCAAAGTTTCATTCAACAGCTAAGATTGCATTAGTCACGATGACAGTCTGACACTCGGCATATACAAGAGAAAGAAGAACAACAAAGTGTGTTTCCAATTTGAATATTATAGAATCCCATACACATAGGACTGAGCCTTTTCCACTGGGTGTGGATGAGTGAAGAAACACATTTTGTTTAGGTTTGGGCAAGATTTTAAGGAAGCCCTCAATCAGTAACACTATAAACACACCATTCCAGTGGAGGTGTCATTAGAAAGGCTGGAAATAAGGCACAAATGTTGCTACTACGCTCGTCTTGCACAAGATGTGGTTTGATGATTGGACAAGTAGCCTTCAGCCAAATGTCATCTCGCCGAGTGGAAAACTACTTTTTAGAGAACCAAAATCTAAACAGGCATTTGTGAAAAAGATGCAGTGGGACAATGAGAGCTTATTCTGACGGTTACATGTTGAAAGAAAAACACCTCTTTTACTCAGACAAGTGGTAACAAGGTAAATCCATTCTGGCCCGAGAACAAATATACATTGCAATTTGCAGTTGTGACCAGACGAACTGAGGCCCCAGGGGTGCACCGGCCTCTGGTGTTTCCAGGAAATACACAGAGCCGCTCACTTCACACACACACACCTCAGTTTGTAGTTCTAGCTAAAGAGTGTAGGATTGTATTTACATGTAATGCAGTCTATTTACTTCCTGTTTGAATACAACTGAAAAAACTGAGGGAAATAAGTGCTCAAAGGCAGACCAGTGAGAAGCTAAATGCTGCCCCCTTCTGTTGGACTTTTAGAAGTACATGTCACATAGAAGAAACCAGCTCAATTCAATTTTATTTTATTTGTAGAGACCTGGATCACAACAAGGGCTTTACAGAATTAGTTGGATATGAAAACAATCAACAG
>JAPTMW010000010.1:33335439-33346806 GCA_029822955.1 Ostorhinchus angustatus
TGCACTTTTTTGATTTTCATTGATTTTATTATGTTTTAACTGTAATTGTATGTTTTTAACCTGTCTTTTTGCCATTTTTGTAAAGCACTTTGAATTGCCCTGAGTATGAACTGTGCTATACAAATAAACTTTGCCTTTCAGTGAAACCTGGCATATGACAAAAAGTGTTGTTTTATAGTTAATAAATTCAGAACTACCCTGCTAACATGAGCTAACTGTACCTCTGTGAGACGGTTTTTAAACCACATTTTGATATTCGGTCACTCGTTAGTCTTACCTGCCCTCGTGGAGCCCGGAAACCCAAATGAAGAAAATGGCGCGATTCTACAGGAAATGACGTCACCAAGGCCAGAGGTCATGTAACGTAAACACAAATAGCCAAAAAGCGTCTCTAAATGACGTATAAATAACCACAACAATCACAAAGACAAAAAAAAAACTAAGTAATCCATCACCGCCTGTCGTACGTTATATAACACTTAATGACGAATTGTTGGTGTTTTTATTTATTTTTTTAATTTCTTTTTAACTTTCTTCCCCCTGATCTGTGTAGATATTGAGAATTTGTACTAATCCAATATTTATTTTGCCGTTTTCAGAGACCGATCTGCTGCGGTGATGCTTCTTTAATGCACAACTAGGAACGATTCTTCAAGGATTCATTCAGTGTTCAAATAACCGATTGATCGATTAATTAATAAATGCTGACACACCACTAATTACATGGCAATTTTTAAAATATGTTTATTTCCTTTTTTTTTTAATCGATTGTTTTCAAAAAGGAAGCAGTTGTCTAAAGTTGAGATTTTTTTTTTTTTTTTTAATACAGCTTTATTAGAAATAAGAAAACAAAACAGTAAATCCACCTGATTAGTTCAGTTTGGCAGAGTATCAAACTCTTAATCTCAGGGTGGGGGGGCAATCATGGGACAAATAAAGGATGATCTTAACTATAGAAGCTCCTTTCAGATGTAAAGTAGAATTATTAAATGAATCACATACCCTTCTATTGTATCACACCATACAGATGTTTCATGTCTGCACTGGTTGATGCTTTGTCGTTCAGGTTCTTCAGCAGAAACTTTTCTTTTTGCCCCAGAAACACTCTGCCAGTTCCATCATGTCAGAGTTTATATATCGAACAGAAACCAGGTTCAGAACCTCATCGTCACCTCTTAAAAGACACGAGGCTTCAGTTTTCATCATATTTGGACACAGAACGAACACAAACTAGCAAAGTTTAATCCCAGGAGACATAAATATTCACATCTTTTAGACATAGGATTATTTACCTTTTTATTTCCCATCATCATCATCATCATCATCAAAATTTTGTCATGAAAGAAACAAAATTAAAACACATGTTCTTGTTGATACATTTATTTCCTCCATGTTAGCACATAGAATATATTTATATACATATTGCTAGCTAAAGCATAAAAAAAAAATGTCAGGAGCATAGAAAATGTTAAGCCACGATTAATAGTTTACATATGGACAGAACAGAAAATGACCTAAAGGGTGAGGACAAAGGGACCTTTAGACTGGTTTTATTCCAGTTTAAAACAGCACATAAACACTCAAGGTTTCATGAATTCTGTACTTAATAAACTCTGGAATAAAAGCAGTTACTACTTTTAGCATCAGTTTCATTCATTTTTCAGTCAAAGATGAGAAACTAGGAGGAGGAAGATGAAACTCATTGTCATATTGCGTTACTCTGAGGAAGTGCAATCAAGTCTTTTACACATGGATGTAAGGAAAGAAAGAAACAAACAAACAAACAAAAAGGCCGGAGATACACACAGTTTTACTCATGCAGTTAAAAACTGGATACGGACAGGAATGACATTAAAAATAAGAAAAGGAAGAAAAAAAAATCAAAACAGAAGACGTTTTCACACTGAAACCTTTCACGGCTGGATGGACGAATATAAAAACCCAACAGTCGAAGGAGGAGCCACGGCTTCGCAGGTCACATGACACCTGACGTCAATCACATGACACATTCAACACGTGTAGAAATATTTACGTAAAAACAAACAAATAAAAACCTTTGTTTACATGCACTTCAGCTCATCTGACCTGCGTTATTAGTCAGTTCTTAAGAAAAATTCTAAATAAAATCATAGTTTGTTGTTAAATGAACACAGAATCAGCAGAGTTGCATTATTTTTAAGCCACAGGAGCTGAAATAAAAGGGAAAAATCTGTAAATCTGACCCTTTGTCTGCAGCTCTGATGTCAGCCTAAATAAACCTGATGCTGTGGAAAAGTGAAACCAAAGCATCAGCGTCACAGTCTGAACACTGACGACTTATTAAAGCTGATAATCAGCTGTAGTTCACAAACTTCTTGAGTCCTAATAAAGATGGTTAATGTCTCCTCGGCACCAAATGTAGAAAATACATCACAAATTGCTTTAAATGTATATTTTTATCGACTCCAACGTCTATGAATATCGTTTGTTTTACGTCTTATGTCTTACTTTCAGATGCGTCTTTTACATCATTTTTTTTAGCTTGTTCCGTGTTTCATTTTTCATTATTTTAACCTTTTCTAATCTCTTTCCCACTTTGGTTTTTACATTGTTAGCTCTTTGACTTCATTGTTATTGTTGCATCATATCAGCTGTGTAATATTTCCTCTCGACACCGCTCTGTATTTGACATGTTTTTTTTCTTGTTACTCATGTCAGTCTCTTGTTACACATTTCCCTCTTCCAATCAGTGAATCCATAAAATACATCTATGACCCACTGTGGGTTTAAACTTGTACATTCTCATCTTATTTGCCTTTAAAAATTCCACTAACGGTTGACTTCTATGATCATAGACCACAGGTGTCAAACATACGGCCCGTGGGCCAAAACCAGCCCACCCAAGGGTCCAAACCCGTAGGATGAATTTGTGACATGCAAAAATTACACTGAACATATAAACAATCAACGGTGTCAAAGTCATTGTAGTTTAGGTTCCACATACAGACCAATATGATTTCAAATGGGTCAGACCAGTCAAATAACAACAGAAATCATGACAACTCCAAATTTTTCTATTTGTTTTAATGTAAAAAAGGAAATTTATATGAAAATGTTTACATTTACAAACTGTCCTTTCACAAACATGAACAACCTTGAAATGTCTTAAGAGAAATAAGTGAAATTTTAACAATATTATGTCTGCTACTAAACATTTTGTGCATTTGTAGATCCACTTCTCTCTAATACACAAGTTTAACCTATAAATGATGTTTAAATGTCATAATACTGTTAAAATTGCACTTATTTTTCAGAAGAAATTTCAGGTTATAGTCAATTTGTAGATTTAAACATTTTTAGAATATAATTTAACTTTTTACATTCTAAAATATAAAGACAATTTTGGACTTGTCATTATTTATAGGTTATTATGTTATTATTTTACTACTCTGACCCACTTTAGATCATATTGGGCTGAATGTTGCCCCTGAACTACACTGTTTGACGTCTCTGTCATAGGCTGAAGGTAAACGGAGATGATGCCGTGTTTTCTACCACTCTGTGGTGGTAGAACCCCCCCCGCCCCGCCATGTTGAATCTGTGACTCAATCCGTCTCCGACAGATTCAGCAGAATGCAATGAAACAGACTTTTTACACATGAAAAATCAGATCTGATAAAATTCAGCTTAATAAAACCGACTGAGTGCATGTAAACGCAGCAGGTGCAGCATTAAAACATCAACACGTGATGAAAGCGTCTCCGAAGCCGCCGCCAATATGAGAACAGTTGTACATTGTACAAAACTAGGACTAACAGTCATCCAGAAACAAACTGATCTGTGATTTCATTCACATTGTACATAGAATATGAAGGTTTTATTTACATGTAGTGCAACGATGAGGAAAACAAAAGACGCCATGTTTGAAGAAAAAAATGAACATTAACAAAAATAATTAATAAACTGTAGCAGGAGGAAAGAAACAACATGTCACATGATGAACGTGTTAAAACAACAGTTACCGTAAATTCTCTAACAGAAATAAATAAAAGTGGCGCCGAGGGAAACGTGGGTTTTGAGAACATTTACGGTGAAAGTAGTTTCACTTTCAGGCGTTTTCTTGAGTGAAGCTGTGGTTAATTTGAGGACACACTTTCTGAAAATGAATAACTGTGTCTAATGCTGCCTTCATGTGCTATGAGATTTATGGTAAATACTAGTTATGAACTGGTAAACTTGGACGTGAACGCCTCCTCACATTGTATTTTCCACTTGAGAATTGGGCAAAAATTTGATCCACGAGCTGCTGAGATGAAAATAACCTTTGAACGAGGGATTCACTGCGAATGATGAACATTTTATTAATGTTCTGCAGCTGTTTAAGATATACAACCATACAAAAAAAACAAAAACACTGTAGCCGATGAATTAACCAATTAACTAAGTAGCAGGTCATGATAAATTGCGTGTCTGCCATTTTTTTAATTTCACTACGACAACAAAAGCACTTGAGGCCAACACACGTATAATTTCAAATTCACAAGTGGAAAAGTGTCATCTTCCCAACAGCACCTGAAGGCAGCATAAATCCCAGAATTCAACTTAACTGCGCATGGTTCGACTTGACTATTTTAGAATCAAGTAGCTATTTTGAGTAAAAATCTGAATTACTGAATAGTCATTTTGCTGTAATTTCCTGCAGATATTCAACTCAAATGTTTACAAAAAAAGTAAATTCAGTCATGAGTCTCACGGTCATTCAGTCATGTTTTTTCTACTTGCAACTTGAATCTGCTCTTTATTGTAAAAAAAAAAAAAAGAAAAAGCTAAATGAAAAATATTCAGTCATCGAACAAATACTGCTGTTAAAATCTCTTTCATAACATAATCTTTACTGATAGAAAACAGATATTTGTGTAAATAAAGAAGGTTAAACTGAGTTTAAAGTGAATATGTGTAGATGTCAGACTGTCAACCATCAATGTGAACGTCACCTTTAAAATCTGGATTTAAGATCATTTTAGAGGCAGAAAAACTCACCCCGTCACTGAATTTAACCACATCAAATATTTATGACACTTTTTCAGATGTAAAACAATATGAACCACTTTATAAAGAATCAATTATCATTAAACCAGTTTTAATTTTCTACAGAAATTCAATGTAATTGTTCATTATATGAGCTTTTGTTTTTCTGTTTGTCAATATTAACTGTTTCTAAATTCAACTTCAGATCTTAATTTATATGTTTCTTGTTTTTAGGGATGGGTACGGTACTTGAACGTCATTATAATAGATTCTTTTAACCAGATTAAGGTTAACATATGATTAATTAATGACAGTAGGAAAGTGCAAAGGCTTGGTTTTGATCTAATCAGTCTTGAATTCTTCCTGCTGTTGATTTCATTTTCTTGAATATTTAGATTTTTTTGTATTTTAGCCTTTATTACGACAACTTTTCTGTAAGCAGTAACATATAGGAATCAATTTTCAAAACTTCTCTAATATATCAGAGCTTATTAATACTCCAGGCTTTAATTTGTTATTTCATCATTGAGTTTTCATAGCCATCCCTACACATGATGGTGAAAGTTGGGTCATTTTTGATTCAAAGGTGTCTTTCTAAATCACATTTATGACTTTCCATGACATTTCCACTGATGTACAGAACACAACCACAACAGTTTAACGTTTGACAAAAAAAGTAAAAATGACAAACAATTTTCAATATTTCTGAGGTTTTTGTACTTAAATCCTGCTGATAAATCAGTAACTGTCGTTGTTGTGACATAATTCAATAATAATCATTCTTTTGTCTTTAAGGTTTATTTCGTTCACATTCTCAGTTAAAACACTCACAAATATTTCAGTGTTTTGTTTCATTTAATTTTACAAATGAAAATGTCGGATGTTGTCCCTCTAGATTCTGAAATAAGTGGAAGTGTTAAGTTAAAAAAAACCCAAAACAAATACACATATTTTATTTAACTTTGTGGTTGTAAAGTATTTACATAAAATGTGACAAATAACCGACTGCTTTCTCCAACTTTCACTCAAAGGCCAAATCAACTGTAAAACTGAAAAGACTCATGATGCGACGTGTATTGTGATCATATTTTCCGCTGTTTCAGTTTTATTTGTAAAAGTGTGAAGTGAAGCTGGTATTTAATCCTCAGCGTTATAAAAAAGCGGTGAGATTTTCTACTAAAAACGTGTCTCTTTTGTTGAGGTAAATAAAGGCCTTGCGCACTATTTGAGAATTTACGGTGTTTTATTTACACATCATGCTTAACAGAATACAGAAAAAATGCATCTGCACAGAGTAGCTGAATTATTTTCCTCCGTTCAGTGAATCTTCATAACTGAGGAAACAGATTTTAAAAGCGTTACACTTCACAAAGAAAAAATTAAAAATCAGACCCTGGCAATCCGATTGCCTCTTAGAAAAACAAAAACGAAACCCAAGCACCAATATTTATACACGACCGACACTCGACATCAGCGCAGGAGAAACTGTTACAAAAGAGTTTGATCATTCACATTTGCATAAAGTTTTATATTGGTCCATCCGTCGTTGCAGCACTCCGAGCTGCAGGTTCATCATTTTATTTTACTTTTTTGTTTTTCTTTTTTACTTAATGAATGAAAAAAGACAAAACGGTGAAACTAGTAACATGCATGTAGCCTTAATGATGAGAACAGAAAGAGAGAAACAGGCACTGACCACCAACTACAGCATAAGCAGTGAAAGAGTCTCAGAACTAGTCACTTCAGGTCGAAAGGAAAGAGTTTCGAGTGTACATCACTAGAAAAAAATGACACCGACGACGCTCGGGAAAATATACAGAATCTTTTTTACCAGGTGAGAGGGCGGAGGAGGAGGCGGAGGAGGAGGAAGAGGAAGTGTATTTCATCTGTGCTTGAAAAGTCAAATAATCCATTGTCAAAATGATCTAATCTGTTTGTTTTACTAGAATTTGTCTGTTTAACTAATGTAACCACTGGTCAAAGAGACAAACTTAAGCATGTGTGTCTTTGTCCTACAGAGTTGTGCGAGGTTCTGGAGACTGAGGAAGCAGGGCAGGATTCTGAGGTGACAGGTCCGGTCCAATACCAGTGTCTGGACTGTCTGGCTCTGTTTGACTCACCGGAGACCTGGTTGGACCACCGGCGGACCCACAGCAGGAGCAGCACACACAGTACACGAGACTATGCTGAGACCACGGTAAGAGACCCCATCCACTGGGCTGACAGCTGGATTAAGAATATGTGGTAAATTTGTTGTTCCTAAATTGAAAAGATAATACTTCTTTTTTTTAATCACATGTACTTAATAACATGAATCATGCAGACACACCCTTCTCATATACGGATTTGGTTCCCTATTATTAGAAAATACTACCTAAAATGGGAACCATGGCCACTGTACTGACATGGACACTATTTCAGCACCCATACAATTCTAAAACAAGGCTTACACTGTCTGGGCCTACAGCAAGGATATATCCCCGAAATTTCCCCCCATCCTATGCTATATGTGTATATATATATATATGTGTATATATATATATATATACATACATACATACATACATACATACATACACACACACACATTTATATATATCCACGATAATTTGTAGACAATCGATATGAACTCAATTTGAGCTACATCGACCTGATAGTGGAGGAATAATGATCAGAGAACCAATTTTTCCCCACAAAATTCCACCTTGTGAATGAAAATGACATCATATGAACTCTGGATGTTATCGAGAAAATGGACATTTGCAAGACGATCCATATGAACCAAATTTTATCTCAATCGGTCTATTATTGCTTGATTTATGTACAAATAACTGATGTTCAAGTAAATCGCCCCCATCTGGATGACTTCTAATACTCATAGAGGAGTTGTAATCAATGGGGTTCTTCCACTAGGGGTCCCCTACGATGGTTATGAAGGGATAAGAAATCGAACCAAATCTGTCCTAGTTATCTCGTTCACGCGAAGGATATCCAGTGGCAGCGGCATTTGAGGTAAAAACTATTATATCCCCCAAACTTGATTTCGGGGATATAATTAGGATTATTCTGAAATGGACTCTCTGGAAAAAAAACCTCTCTGGCTTGTTTGTCATTCTTTAAACCAATCACAATCAGATTGATTGGTTTTTGTGAAACATGCATGTGGGGAGGCGAGCACTGGAATTAAAAATGACTAATGCCGTGCTCCAAATTGCACGTCTTCTTTTTCTTCAAGTACATATGTTTCATATCGTATGCTTTATGGATGTGAAATGGAACACACTACTTTATAACAATTGTGCCTTGAACATTGACCCTCTTACTCATGTAACTGTTGCAAAGGATTATAGGTAGCCAGAAAAGCATGCAGGCTTAAATACTGCAAAGTTCAACCAGTCGAAGTAGACTATAATGGATGTCTATTTTTGGCTGCATTTAACATATTATGTATAGGGATATATTTTTCTACTATAACAAATAGCATAATAATAGTCTTCTTCTTCTTCTTCTTCTTCTTATTATTATTATTATTATTATTATTAATAACAATAAGAATAATAATTCAAAGTTTTTGACAGGCAAAGCCAACAGGAAACTCAGAACTTGCAGAGAAGTGTAACAGTGTCACAAATTAATCAAACAATAATGTACAATGCTTAGATAAAAACTAGGAAGTAATTGCTGTAAGATAAATAGTATGGGCAAATACAAAAAGTACAGTAGAAACAGTTGACTTGGTCATATGGGTCGAAGAATGCATGTGAAACCTCACAAAAGGAAATGCAAGAAAGCACCAGAATGTCCTGTTGTACTGCCTGATATAGATCTTTATCAAAACAGACCATTTTCAGCCCGTAGTTGCAGTTCAAAGGTTGTTTCACTTTGCAATGAGCTCTTTGAAAACAATACCATGTAGATACCAAAAGGAGAGGAAAATGCCAACTGTTAAGAGTCAAACAAAGTTGGACTTACTGTAATAGACCACTTTGTATGACTAAAAGTATTCTAAAATAAAAGATGGATTATTAGATGTAACTCTATTTCCTCAGTATTACATCAGTTTCTTGTAAATATAATAATATTATGGGGTTTTTTTTATAACAGGAGTATGTGCTACAGCCGGATGGTACCATCACTCCACTGAACAGTGTACAGAACTACGTGCTGAGTGAACAGCAGGCTGGGGAGATCCTGGCACAGGTGTGAAGGGAATAATCACAACAGATACATACATGTGGGAATTGGAAGACAGTCGTATTAAAGTTCTTCTCTGTTCTTTCCTGGTGTGTATTTCTAGGTACTCGCGCAGCAGCAACAGCAACAGAAGAAACGTCAGGCGGCCTCTAAACCTCCTACACCCACTCGCTTGTCCCTGTTGCCCCCGGTGACAGCGACCCCAGGCTCGGCCACCATGCACCTACAGATCCTCACAGCCCAAGCCCTGGCTGACAGCTCCACCACCACCCCCCACCGCCGTTCTAAGCTGCCCCCTCTGTTGCCCGCCATGGCCAGAGGGTCTCCAGGAAAGCTGGGGGTTCTGGAAAATGGTGTTCAGAGACTGGAGATAAGGTTGGCTCCCGGTGTCCAGGATGGTACCCAGCAGCAGCAGCAGCAGCAGCAGTCAACTGAGATGGTGGTCATTCACCCATATGAGTGCTCCGAATGCTCCCTACTCTTCCAGACCCCAGAGGACTTTCTCCAGCACCAGGGAGAGCACTTCCTGGGCCAGGACAAAGAGAGCGGAGAGGCAGGAGTCATGAGTGGCTTTGAGGAGGTGCGAGGGAAGGAGGAACCCTCTGAGAAGATGGAGGACTTAAGGCTCAGAGTAACAGAGAAGAAAGCAACGGTGTGGGCCAAACCCCAACAGTGTGAGCTCTGCAACCGCACCTTCACCTCCGTCAACAGGCTGGCCGCTCACAAGCGAGTGCATGAGCAGGGCACGCATGAATGCCCCGAATGTGGGAAGGTCTTCAAAAAGGCCACCTCACTGCAGACGCACATGCGCACTCATTCAGGCGTGGCCAGGTACTTGTGTGTGGACTGTGGTCACGGCTTCACCACTGAGATGACGCTCATAATGCACAGGTAAAGGGGGCTCACACAGGGGGTTTTCACTATAAAGTCTTGAAAAGCATAATTTTTGTCTTAACCCATAAAGACCCAAACAGCCACCAGTGACTAAAAGCATCTACTGATAATGTTTAATATTCATATCTATCTAATATTCATATCGCAAAGACTTGCAATAATTTAATTTCTTTTTTTTCCATTAACTTTCTGTTTTACACACCATAAGGTACCAGAGGGGTTTTCTCTATCACTCTAAAATACTAGTTATTCTGGCAAAAAACTGAAGTAATGCTACTGCTGCTGGTTGAATGCAAGTTTACATGTTATTAATGTTGAAAAGATGTGAATATTTTCAGAGCACAACTTTGGGCGAGGCCTGAACACTTATATTTAAAGATTAAATTTTTATATGCAGTATTTACCAAACCAGGCAAGTAATGGAATATTGCTTTGTTAAAGCTCTTACATCGTGGTACTCTGGCACTTTTGTTATTATGAAATATATCCATGTCATTTACACATTGACATATGGGAATAAAAGAACAAAATATTTGACTATGTTTGTGTCTGAAGGTCTACAGTTGAAGCATCACCAGGTTCTTGGACAGAATTGTGTAACTCATTGTAGTAGTACAGTATTTTGTCTTAAATTATAAATAATCGAGTCAGCTCAGGCTCATTTTAACATTGTTAAGGAACATTTGTCTTAATTGATGAAATTGGCATTTCTTTACTTGAACGACAAATATCGCAATATTCTCGGTATCGGAATGTTGTACACCCATATCGCAAGTTTTGTCAATATCGTGCAGCCCTACTTTTTATTCAGTTTCCTCTTTCTGATATAATATCCATCAACTTTAATCTGAGCTTTATGAACATCTACAATCTGACCAGTGAATTAAAAATAGGAAAATACCAGATTTACACTGAAAAAATGCAAAATACTGAGGATAATATTATAATAAATGGTGATAAATCACTTAAGAAAGGTTAAATAGAGAGAAAAAAATCCATTTGGGAATGGATACAAAAGTAGCTCCTGGTCTTTATTGGTTAAATACAATGTTGATAAGATGTGAAATGGGTTATTTAAGTATTAGAGTAAACAGACAGAGAGAAAAACATAAAGCTACCAGTAAACACCTGCCATCACTCAATTTTGTTATGTCAAGTCATGAAATAGGTCTTAAAGTACGTTCATAGTGGTCTGACAACGCCTTAGGCTGCTTGTAGACTGTGACATTTCTGCAGACATAGAAGTTTATTGGCTCCCGTCGAGGACGACTC
>JAPTMW010000010.1:33402749-33415253 GCA_029822955.1 Ostorhinchus angustatus
ATATAGCACATTTAAACAACAAGAGTGTTTCCAAAGTGCTGCACAATAAATACATAAAATTACAACAATGCTAAAAATGAAACTACAACATTGCTAAAAATCCACGTAACCAGAAGAATGTCAGCTAAAAGCTTAACAAAACCAATTTCTCTCTCACATACACACACACACAAACAAGTACTTACATGGGCAAATATCTAAGCTAAGCTAACAGTCTGAGACCAGTGTATGTCATGAATAATTTAATAAAACAGACCAATGAGACAAACTTGGCGGCGCTAAGCTAACACTAAGCAGATCCAACAGTACGAGGATTATTTCTAACGCTAAAACTCACTGAACGAGACAAAGAAAAGCAAAAATAAAGGTCACATTATGAAGGGATGATGACAAATTTTGTCTCAACTTTGCTGTTTTCTGATTATAACATGGTGCTGCTATCAGCTAATTGTTTTGGGTTACATTGAAATGATTCCAACTAGAAATAAATGGCCCATGGTTTAACAGGTTAAGGCTCTTGGAAAATGTGTGGGCCTTTTTTTGTTACTTTAGACCTCAAAACTTCTGTAAAATGCATAAATATCGCCCCTGTACAAATCACAGAAACAATACAGTTTTATCCCCAACTGCAATTCTAAAAACCACAAATCCATAAGGACCAACAGTAGTCAACGGTCACATTACAGATTATGCAACAAAAACAACAGGAGGATTAAAACATACATCTAATCAAAAGTCAGCATTTAACTAGGCCACGTTCGAGTGATTACAGTCAATAAACGTTTTAGTTTTCTCAGTCAAGTGTCTCAGACACTTTAAGCTCCACTGTGTTGAGTAAAAGACATCATCCATGTTTCATAACATCCCATCAAAGCAACGAAATAAAGCCTCAGCAACTGAGACACACTTTTACACTTTGTTTTCAGTCCCCACCTTCGCATTCCAACAAGAACAGAATGTCACGCCTATGATCAATAGGGCCAAGACAGGCTCATGAAAACAGAGAAATAAAAGCAGGTCATGGTTATTTGGTTACAAGAGTTGCCTCTTCCTCTGCGCCCTGTTTCTTTACTCAACACTTCTCTATTATACATAATCAGTGTGGGAAATCAACCCTGGTCAAAAGCTGGTCAGGGCTGATATGATGGTCTGTCAATCAGCTGGATTAGGAAGGAAGGAACAGATCATTTGACAGAAAATAATGATGTGGATTGCACCAAGACTTACAAATCAATTTTGATATTCTTAAGACCAAAAGGATGATTAACAACAAAACACTTGTCTACTAAAAGAGCTCAATAATTTTACGTGAAGAGCTGGTTTGTTCAGTTCTGTCTGTATTGATTAATTCATTGTGATGTTCAGTGACTTATGTATTCAGGTATGTGTTGTTAGCATTAAATGCCCAGTTCAACAATTACTCAGTGTGTCAAAGATTTCCATCATGACCTTTAAAATGGAGAGAGGAAACATACATGACTATTCCATCACAGTTAAAAAGTTGGTATGTTTCATACCCACAATACCACTTTAAAGTTTTGGGATGAGAATTGTTGGCCTTAACGATGACATTAAATTCATCTGCGGTGCTAAAACCTCACACCGTGGGAGAGTCACGGCAGAGAAGAAGAAGCAGTCCCAAGTTTCATCTTTCACAAAGGAAAATACCAAAATCAAAATACTAGTTCTGATATCTGTATAGGGTGCTTGGCAATTTGGCCGAAAGTTCATGTGACAATCTTTAGAGGAATCAAGATCCAAGATCTGAGCCACAGTTTTCTCACCTCTTAAACGTAGGCGACTTCCAACCAAACAAACCCTGTGTGATTGCATATTTGTCATTGTATATGACTGGAAATGCTGCAGGTTTGTATCCTTATGGACTGGCATGGCATTCACTAAGGTGTTCCCATTATTGACCGAGCCTGTGGTGGACCAGCGTGTCCTGCCAGAGGTTTACAATGAATCAACAGTAGCATAGAGGTCAGAGGTCAGATGTGCAGCTCACGGCCTTTGGTTATTGTTTCTCTAATCAGCAGCAAAACACACACTACACAAACTATGGGTGTTTATAGAGACTAAATCTAAACACCTCTGCGCAGACAGATGCTTAAGTATCGTTATAAATTTAATGACACACACTCACTAGCCTAGCAACCTGTGCTAATAACATTAATACTACAAACCCATAGCTCAGTGAAAGGCTCTCTGCACAATACTGTAATTACATTTACAAACTAGAAAAGCATTCAGAGAGCACAGACCTCTGTCAAGGCAGACATCCCCCACTCACCACGTAAATGTAATCATTTGCTCCTTGTGCCTTTATTAACATTTCCTGAAAATTTTCATCAAAATCCTTCAATAAGTTTTTGAGTTATCTTGCTAACAGACAAACCCCAATGAAAACGTGCATCCTGGTATTTGTCCCTGAGACCCTGTTTCCTCATCAAGCCATCAGTTCGTCCAGTATTAAAGGCACATTTACAGTGTTAGACCAACATCAGCATCATTCAGACATCTTTTTGATTTGATAAAGTAAACCTTTAAAAAAAAAAGAAATGCTGTACAAATATTCCGTCCATTTAAGTTTATGGCAGATGCAGTGAACAACAACGAGCCAGTTAAACCCAACAGCCAGCTCGAAGTTTCCCTTCACAGAATAAGGGATAAACCAAAGCAAACAACAACACTGAAGTTGACAGCTCAGTAATGTGTTCCACTTACCAAATGAGAGTTCTCTTTTGCCTCTTGTACTTGCTGCACCTGTGGTTCAGCTACAACTTTCGTGTCCTGGTCAGAAGTCATGAGCCGTCTGCTTCTTGGCTCCTCAGGGAGAAGTCTCTGTGTCACCAAGTAAGCTACGGGAGGGCAGAAGGGACAAACATGTCACATGCAACAACAGCAACACAAGAGTACCTCTGGACAACTTTATCTGTCATACAAATCATGGAATTTTTTGCCATTTTGTCCAGACAAATTTCTAAAAATAATAGATTTAGAGTTTTGCTTCAGAACCCTTTCCTTCAACACACTTTTTTCTAATGTTTTTTGACTGTGACTTGAAGTCATTTTTACAGAGTTATGTCAGGTTCCTGTTAGTGTGGCCAGCCATCCGTCTTTCTCAATGAGAAATCCGTCTGGAATCATGGGGCTTGAATCCAAATACGAAGGTGGGACTAACAGGGGCCGAGTAAACCAATCACAGATAAGACAGACGTGATGCTTTTGTCAACATAAGAACACAGGGTGTAATCTGTAATTCAATCCTTATTTTTGAATCGAGTAAACAACCGACAACAGTTGTAAAGAGATTTGTGGACTTGGAACTGACTTTGACTTGCGACAAAAAGAAGTCGGTGTGTATGACACAGGCTTGTGACTGATTCGGTATGGAATAGATGGTGCATATTTCACAGCGATTGGCCCAATTCCAGACTGTTTTCTCATTACTGAATACACTGAGAAAACCGGATGGTTGGACAGGCTAGGTTCCTGTTTGGTGTCAAAGATGCGGCCCACGAACCAAGACCAGGCCACAAGGTTCCAACCCCGCCCGTGGGATGAATTTGCATTTCAATTTACCAGATTTACTAGGCTAAATGTTTTGTGCCTTTGTAGATCCAATCTGTAATGCATAAATTATAAGTTGAGGCATAATATTGTTAAAATTGCACTTATTTCTAAGAAATGTAATTTTTTCCAGGTTACTCACATGTTTTCTGTTTGGATAGTTTGTAATTGTAAGTTAATTCATAATTTAATGTTATTTTTTGCACTAAAACAAAGACAAAAAATTTAGAGTTATCATTATTTGTAGGCTGATATGCTTTTATTTTGCTGGTTCGAATGTGAAAATATAAAATGCCCGTGTCTGCAGCCTCATGAGACTCAACATGACAAGTACATGAACAGTAAAGATGAGTAAAAGGATCAATGTTTAACAGCAAACAGATGTGTTTATTAGGCTCAACAGGTCTAACAGATTATAAACCACCAGATGTCAGGTGAACATCCTTTGAACACCAGGTGAGTTTATTATAGTATAGAGCCAAAAAAAAAAAAAAAAAAAAAAAAAAAAAAAAAAATATATATAAATATATATAAATATAAAGTACAAAATGATTCTTCAGAGTTAACATGATGAACTAATTGTTGATTTATTTACTATGGCTGCTTCTTCCATGCGAACGTTTGCTTGTTCTGAGGTTCTACTCCAGGGGTGTCAAGCTTATTTTAGTTCAGGGGCCACATTCAGCCCAATTTGATTTCAAGAGGGCTAGACCAGTAACATCACAACATAAAAACCAATAAATAATTTTACAAATTGTTCTCTTTGTTTCAGTTTGAAAAGATGAGCTACAAGGTAGTTTTTCTTCAGCCTCAAAACAGTCCATAAAAGTATGAACAAACCTTGTTTCTTGACAGACCCCACTAGAATTCCAATATAGTGAAAGGTTAATTGAGGAAATTTTGTCAAATGCAAGTAAAAAAATCCATTAAGTAAAAAAAAAAAAAAAAAAAAGGAAAGGATGGTTGAAGTAAAAGTGGACAGTTCCTTCAATAACAGGTGCATCTACAAAGACATTTCAAACAACTGTTGGAGCAGGTTGATAAAGGACCTGCTGCAACAACAGCGACAATTAAAATATCTGAATGTGGCAGGTCATTAAACTAAAGATAAGAAAAGCAGGTGGTCGAGAATAATTTGCCCATTTTTCAGAGTCAGACATGATACCATCTGACTGACTTAACATAGAGCAAAGCCAAACACCAACAAACACAAATTGACTTGAAATTTTAAAAAAGTGACTTTAATCATGCTATTCAATAATCCTAATACAGGATTTTGTTCTAAAAAAATTAACTAGCATCATCCTATCTGATTTACCTCCAATCTCAATGAGGAGGGTGAGAACACATTAAAAATACTAACTGTAAAGGAAAAGGCAAGATCAGATTGTACATTACATGGACAAAAGTAAGTGGACGTGTTGAATTCAGGTGTTTTTCTAACAGGGGTCTGGGACAGAACAATAATGACTAATGTCAGAATATAATTCTATAGTGGGAAAAATACCATTGGATATGTTAGCTTGGTTTAAATTGTTATCTTTGTTTCCAAAATGCCTCAGAGATATTTTTTACTTAATTTCTCTCAACACTGATTTTGTTTCAGGTTTTTTTTTTTGTCCATGTCTATGAGTTTAAATGTTATATCTCTAAATCTCTAAACTATTTTTCTGGCTCTGACTGGAAATAATTTTCTACCACAACTAACCATCTACTTTCTTCACATCTCATTGAGAAAGAAAAATACCTCATTAAACTTTAAAGAAATATTGATGTTTTAATCTCAAATTAGCATGAAGAGGACATCTTCATCAGCTGTAGGCATGATGTGTCCCAATACTTTTGTCCATGTAGTATATGCACAGTCCCATCTTTGTTGTTTTGTGGACATAAAATGTTGCTGTGCTGGTGTGTGATCTGATTGTGTGTGATCTGATTGAGTGTGATCTGTTCAACTGATTGATCACTTCCTCAGAATTACATGCACCTAACAGAGAAAAGGAGGGGGACCCTGAGCCCGGGGCCATTTGATATGCAGTGATAATCTGCCCAACAATTGGCTGCCTGTCTCCGACCCAGGCCCTCGCTGCGTTTGCATACAAAGCAGAAAAAGAATGGGCAGGCTGTAAAGCTGCTGACCTTTGATCCACATACTGAATCGAGTACACGGGGCTGAACACAACTCTTCATCAATTCTAGTCAGCTATCAAAACAGCTGCAGCGTGATAAACACTCCTCTAGAGCCGATTTCAAGCCTCTTTGCAGAATCACACGCAAATTTAACTTTTATGATTAACAATACTCTCCAGCGCTCTACACCACAGCACAGCAGATATTCTGAATACCAGGCTCAAATGCTTAAAAAAAACAGGGTTTTCTGCTTTCACAGCATATAGATGCATGGCAGGGAGAGACTGATTTGGTTTCACAAAAAAACAAAAAAAAAAACAAACTGCTCCTTCTTAGGTTTTTTATGGGTAGTCTGACATTCAAATCCACACTTATTGAATTACTTTGACATAGATGTTCAGTCCAGTTCTTATCCAGCATCTAAAAAGTGGCATAAAAATATAAAAATAATTGGGAAATTTTGTATGTCATCGGTCCACTTAGGACTGGCTCACATATTTCTTTTATTCTGCTTTTCAACTGATGGTATCAGCTAAACTCGCCTTGACGTGGCCTTTTCACACGTCCATTTCATGAGTGCAGACACTGATCATTTCTAATATCACCTTTACTGAGGTTCTAACCAAGCTAAAGTGATATTAAACATAACACAAATTCACACAGATCACACATTGGTCAATCTAGAAATGATGCTGCTTCAATACCCATGTGCATCATCATGTTGCACAGGAGACCAACCAAAGTAGCCTGTCTGGAAAAGTCGACCACGTCTTAGTCTCTATAGGCTGGCATGACAAAATCTTAAAATTACATTTTATTTAGACAATCCTGACTTACAGTTCAAGTCTTGTCTGCCCTTCCCACAGCATTGTAGCTGCAGTCATCTGAAGATGATGTCACAATATGTTTACGTTGTGTTGCTATGACTACAAGCCATACTGAGATGGTAGAATCCTGCAGTAGAAATTCAATGTACCAGACGCAAAACCAAGACAAGCTGAGTAAAATCAAGGTGAATTGAGTTGATACTGTCAGTGGAAAAGTGGAATTAGTGAGATAAATCTTAATCTGTCAAATGATCTACTTTTCAGAAAAAATCAAACAGATATGATGAGACCTTGTATTAACGTCCAACCTCAGGTACCTGAACCCAAGTGTTCAGCTGTTTGTGTGTCTGTTCATACATAGTTTTAGAAAGCATCACCACATGTGTCTAGGTAATATTTCTAATCAGATGTGAAATTCTTGCTAAGTGCAGAAATAAAGAAACCCATCTATGACCCAAACTAAAGCACATATGTTCATTTCAAGTCAAACAGACTGTAAACAATGAAGTCAAACAGACTGGATTTCTAATTCTGCTTTGTACAATGAGTTCTGTGCGCTTCTTGGATGTTCAAAAAGCAGCACTTTTTAAAAAGGTCGAAAATTTGGGTAATCTATACAAAATGGCACCATGAATCAATCAATAATCCTTAAATAGGGATATGACAACTTTAACCTTTCCCAGCTTTTCTACGATTCATGAGGAATAATCAGAAAAGAGTGCAATATAACTAAATAAAAAGAAGTGCATGTGTTAATTTGATAACTGTAATGTAGAACTGACCAATCAGTCTGTGTTTAGGTTGTGAGGAGTAGTGAAGCATGGCCACATGACGATCCACTGTGCAGGTGCAGTCGACTCATATTATGTACCTTAAACTGCAGTGTGGTTTGCAATCATTTCAATGACTTTCAGTAATTCGTGCAGCCACTGTTGTAGAAAAACTTATTTGAGTGTAGAAAATAAAACCAAAATTTGCTGAACAATGTGTATTGAAATTTTCTTTACACATAATACAAAATGAGACCATTTTCTACTACACCAATTGGTTACAGTATTTCCCTTTAATTATAGGCTATACACTGTGTCTGCCCTGTATACACGGCCCACCATACTTGCCACACGCTTTCTTGCACCATAGTCTCAAGTATCATGTCCAGCAAAACATCATTGTAATAAACATTTCTCTATCACACAGTCTTAACATTTAACACAGGCCCAGACATCTTCATTCTGACACAAGATCTTCCAATAGCTGTGATCCATTCTAGTATCAACTTTACAAAAACCAACACAATGGTAGAGATCAATCTGAAATCGTTACAGGGCCGCTGTTCTTATTTTTCAGTGTCAGCACCTAAAAATGAGGGATGAACCCCTTTAGTGGCAACAGATTCTCAAAAGAAATTAGGAAATAGCTGTGAACAAATAATAGTAATGGAAGAAAACACAAATAAATGTACAAGTGACTTAAAGTAAAAAAAAAGGTTCATCTGCTCCTGCTGCAGCGTTCCCAGAAATATGGAGAACAGCTAACAACTAGGCTAGTTGCACTAATTCAACCAAACCCCGTGAAATAAATGTGATTTTCTATTTATGATAATCAACCGTCATATAATGGATGGGTTCCTCCTACGTCCATGTTCTGCCTCTGCCCAGTAGTTTGGGCATAAGTCTGCAGAGAAAAACACAGACTACAATTTTTTGGGAAATCTTTCAGGAGTCTGACATGGACTAGAAAACTGTAGTCTGTTGTGGGGACTGGTGCAACCTCATTATCTGCACCAAAAGTGTGTTCTTTAAACTTCTCAACACCTCATATAGTAATACTTTATATTCAGTTACAAGATTGATTGAAAATTTGTATAAACGTTTTCAATTCAAGGAGGAAAATAATCGAATATGAGTGACTGTCTTTTATTTCTTAAGTATGAAATTTAAATATTTTCAGAAATAGGACTTTCCAAGTTAACAATGTATAAAAAATACATTCACTGACTTCACAGAAAACCTCCTAAATCATATTTTATGTATTCTCCGGGTGTCTAATGACCCAAACTCAGTCTAATACTACCTGAATGTGCACCAACTCATGTTGACACCGTTTCTCCCCTTTTATCCCTAAACAAACAATTCAAAGGTTTAAAGCTTTAACCAGAGTATACCAACATATTACAATATATAACAATATATTAAATACTTACACTTACTTATTTTAGAAATAACACCTTGCACAATTACATAATCATATTCACAACATAACTTGGTGGTTGAAATGTTACTGTAAAGTTAGTGGCCAAGCGTCTGTATGTTATGAAATACAGGGCAGAGGGTGATCACATGACTCTTGACAAGGTTAGCAATGCATTTTGACCCGATACAGCCCATTAAAACCTGACCCGGGTCACTGTGTGTGTGTGTGTGTGTGTGTGTGTGTGTGTGTGTACATGCTATTTCCTCAGCAGATGCAGTGAGTCAATCAAAACGTCTAGACAAGGCCTGGACCAAAACACACTGCTGCCCTTCCTTTCCTCATTTCCAGCCTACCATAACCACAAGAACAAGTGATTTATGTCCCAAATGTCATTCCAGAATGAGCCCAAGGTTCAGCCCCACCGCGGACCGGCGGATGGATTTGTGGAGCATCTTGGATGTCTCAGTGGGAGTATTGAACCACTATTTATCCGCTTGTCACACACTTCACATGTGTTTGTTTGAGATAACTTCGCTAGCCAGAGCCTGCAAGTTCAACTAAAGACGCAATGCAGGCGTATTTAGCAGCTGACACAGCCGTGAAAGACTGCAGCTCACATGCCATGCCCATGCCAAGGGCCATCCGTGCACGGCGACACTCCTCCGTCCCTCGGCGATGTGCAGCTTCATCACAGCCATCTACATGCTAAATGTAGGTTATAAACAAACGGAAGGCCAAACTTTCACGCCCAACCAAACAATAACGCTACGCCTTAAAGTTGACTCGAAGTAGAAAGTAGCAGCCATGACTCGTTAGCTGCATGTAGCAGCATCCAATGAAAGATGGCGACCTCCGGCGTGATTTCGCGGATTCCCCAACCCCCCATCGTTCACAATCAAGCTAATATTTCGTTAGCTAGCGAGCTAACCGACTAAACACTGACTAAACTGTATCCAGGCTGTCTCTAGTGCCACTCTAATGTCACGTTAGACACATACCATAACTGTTTCTTACTCACCTGTCAACTCTGACTGCACGGCAATGCAAATACTCCGGTGGTAGTGGCAGCTGATGGCGGTGCTGGACTGAGGCCTTGAACTGGCTTCCAGGCTATATACGCAGGGTATTAGCTAGCAGGCTATGTCGACCACGCTAGCTAGAAACAACCGACTTATCGCACTAAAACCTGCCACAGATACCCTTCAGATTATAGGGGGAATATCCAGTGGCAGCCGGATGACAGGAAGTAAAATCCAGACTCCCGGACCAGCACTGCAAGCTAGTTAGCAAGTAAGCTAGCTAAGAGTTAGCTAGGTGGCTAGCTAGCTAGCTTGCCGATCAACTTTGTGCAGTCGGGCTCGATAAATCTGGCGCCTGGGATTTCACGCGAAGCCAATTACTCACGGTTAACAGCGGGCTCTACGGGAGGGGAAAGTCCAAAATCAACCGAGAAACCCTGAAAACCGAGAAGTAAACGTCTCAGAGCTTCCGATCGATCAAACAGACGTTAATGCTAAGAGAGGGCGCGAGGGGATTTTGGAATGGAGAAGTCGCTGTTTCCTTTCCCTTTCGTGTGCAGCTCAGAGATCGTCTATGGAGCAGAGGATGGACTACAACCAGGACTCCCGACACAGGTGCACAACACAGGCCTGGTCCAGAAGAATGAGTCAGACCTGCATAAACGGAGGAAGAAAAAAAGTCACTGGGATTATAAACCTCATTTTGCAGAGCTGGAAAACCTCCTGGGAGCCTTGCGTTGTCATCAATTGATTAAAACAGTTGCATGATTCACATTAGCAACTGATAATTGCAATCCTTAATAAATGATGATAAAATTATCTTAAACTGAATATGAAAAAGAAATAGGTTGCTATTTCATTTTCTTAAAATAACTAACTGAAATCCTCTTTTCTTCATGTTCCTAAAAGTTGCAAATGGTTGTATAAGGGATGAATATTGGTATTGGTAGATGGTTTTTATCGCTGGTGGCTGTTTATGTCTGTGAGGACTAATGAGCACTTTTCCTCTAATCAGTAAAACAAATGCAATGTACACTAGCCTTTTATACTGCATTATGCTGTTGGTACTACATGTAATTGGAGCAAAGACATTAATATGGAAGTAAATCTGTGCCATCAGATATTCAAGTTGTATTTTGCAAGAATTTTTTTAAATAGTTGTACTATGTCATTTGAATTTTTTTATAGTTGATTTTTTTTTCTAATGGTTGAATTTCTTTTTTTTTTCTTTTACATAAGCATTTCATAAATCAAATTCAGTTGTTAAGAAAAATAGCTTCATTCAATATTCTCAAACACAATATGTTTCAAATTCAACATAGCACCAACATCTTGACCAGGCCGAGTATCATGGGATGCTCAGGTAGCGGCACAGGTGCAGCAGTGTATAGATTTTTTATATATATATATATGTTGAATTTAAAACGCATTGTGTTTGAGTATATTGAATTAAAAAACTTTTGTTTTGAATAACTGAATTCAGATTATGAAACTCTATGTGTAAAAAAAAAGTTTGAAATTCAACTATTCAGAAGTAAAAAATTAAACTATTAAAAATTCAAATTATGAAATACAACTATTCAATATCTGATGGCACAGACTTACTTCCACACTTTAACCCACGACAGAAAAAAGCATTTTAAACTAGATCTTCAGAAATATGCTTTCTCTGTCAGGGATTGATTTAGTCCTAGATTAAGACCAATTCTGAATTTACTGAAATAATTTCTGAAGGAGGATCAGAGATAATCCAGGACTAAAGTGAACTAAATTTCCCAGGAGGCAGATTTGACTTCAGAATAATGCTGACGAAACAGAAAGAGAAGATACAAGAATTACTTCAGGGGTGTCAAACATGCAGCCCTTGGGCCCAAACCGGACAGCTAAAGGGTCCAAACCAACCCATGGGAGGAATTTGTAGAAGATATTAACCGTCAAGGATGTCAAACTCATTTTAGTTCAGGTTCCAGAATAATATGATCTCAAGTGGGTCTGATGGGTAAAATACTATGAAAATACCTTACAAATACTGACAACTCCCATTTTTTCTCTTTGTTTTAGTGTAAAAAAGTAAAATTACATGAACATATTTCATTTATAAACTATCCTTTCACAAAAAATGTGAATAATATGAAGAAATATGAACAACCTGGAATGTCTTTAGAAAAATGTGTGCAATTTTAAAAACATTCTGCCTGTTACTAAATGTTTTGTGTATTTGTAGATCCACTGTGATCTGTAAGTTATAATGTATATGTATAAATGGCAAGCTGAGGCAGAATATTATTAAAATTGCATTGATTTTTCTTGAGAAATTCAGGTTGTTCATGTTATTCACGTTTTTTTTTTTTAAAGATACTTTGCAGACGTAAACTTTGTCACAATGTAATTTTACTTTTTTCAGACTAAAACACAGAGAAAACTAGAGTGGACATGATTTATAAATAACAATAGTAATAATAACCTATAAGTAGGTTATTATGTTATTATTTTTATCTTATTGAGATCATATTGGGCTGAATGTGGCCCCTGAAGTAAAAAGAGTTTGACGGTGCTTACATATCAGGCAGAAGCGTCACAAATCTGATCTGTTCTCTCTTATGATCTGTTCATGTGAACAGCACCAACCACATGGAATCTGATTATTATTATTATAGTCTTACATTTTAAAGTGGAAGTGGACTTTGTGTGTGTGTGTGTGTGTGTGTGCATGTGTGTGTGTGTCTTGGGGCATCACACAAAATTCGGAAAGAGCTGACTGC
>JAPTMW010000010.1:33423917-33438274 GCA_029822955.1 Ostorhinchus angustatus
TCTTCACATCTCACTGAGGAAGAAAAATCTACCATTAAACTTTAAGGAAATATTGATGTTTCTAAACTATATGGACAAAAGTATTGGGACACATCATGTCTACAGCTGGAAAATGTGCTGTTCATGATGATCTGAGATAAAAAATAAAAATAAAAAAAATCAATATTTCCTTAAAGTTAAGTGGGAGATTTTTCTTTCTCAGTGAGATGTGAAGAAAGTAGATGGTTAATTGTGGTAGAAAATTATTATTTAAAGTCAGAGCAGGAAAAATATTTTAGAAATTTAAAGGTAGAACATTTAAAATCATAGTCATGGATAGAAAAAATAAAAATGTTGAGAGAAATTAAGCAAAAACCATCTGTGAGGCATTTTGGAAACAAAGATACCAATTTAAACCAAACTAACCAATGCAATGATATTTATCCCAATATAAACTATATTCTGACATTAGTCATTATTGTTTTTATCCCAGACCCTGTTAGAAAAGAAACACCTGAATTCAACGTGTCCACATACTTTTGTCCATTTCTGTGTGAGTTAGGTAATTATGCTATGAGGCTAATGATATGTTTTTTGATGCAGACACATGGAGCCACTTGAAAAGGGCCCAAGATCCAAATGTGGCCCCAGAGCCACAGGTTGCCCACCCCTGGTCCAGACTAAACCAGGCCAATGTGACCAGACTATGGGACTTTTGGCTTTACCGACTGTACATCACTTACAGGAAGAAGTATCGTACAAATGCGATAATTGTTGAGCATCTGGAATCTCTGAGTCTGCTGCAGCTCTCATGTGTTGTACTCATTTGCATAGCAACCATTTCTTTCCTCTGCTATTGGTCTAATATCATGTCATTGATAAACATCTGTGGCTATAATTCTATGACTGTTCACACCAGCCCCCCCACTCAGTCTTTAACACAGCCCTCCATGACCCGGGTCTGGATGTTTTCGGATCCATGTCCCCAGTCCTCCATGACCCTGGTCTGGATGTTTTCGGATCCATGTCCCCAGTCCTCCATGACCCTGGTCTGGATGTTTTCGGATCCACGTCCCCAGTCCTCCTCCCTGCAGAGACCCGATGAACTGCTGCATCGCCCTCTGGTAGCGTCCAGCAGCCATCTTGGATCCATAGTACGTTGTGGTTGATTCTTCATCTGATATCTGGAAACACATAGAACAGGGGTGTCAAACATACGGCCCGTGGACCAAAACCAGTCTGTTAAAAGTTCCAATCCGGTCCGCGGGATGAAATGGCAACATGCAAAAATTACACTGAAAATATAAATAATCAAGAGTTGAACTGGTTTTAATTCAGGTTCCACATACAGACCAATATGATCTACAGTAAAATAACAGAATAACCTATAAATAAAGACAACTCCAAATTCTTCTCTTTGTTTCAGTGCAAAAAAAAATAACATTAAATTAAGAAAATATTTACACTAACAAACAATCCTTTAACAATAAAATGTGAATAAGTTGGACAAATATGAACAACCTGAAATGTCTAAAGAAAATTAAGTGCAATTTTAACAATATTCTGCCTGTTACTAAATGTTTTGTGCCTTTGTAGATCTGATCTGTAGCACACATACATGTATAAATGATAAACTGAGGCATAATTTGGCTTGAGAGTTTGGTTTCAACCAGATTTTCATGTAAAGTTTCAAGAGATAACTTTTGTTATGATTTGGCACTATATAAATAAAATTTGATTGATTGATTGATAATATTGTTAAAATTTAGAATTTAAATACATTTAAAATATTTTATTATTAATATTATATTATATAATATTATTAAGTTATTTTTCTAAAGAAATTTCTTTTTTTCAGGTTATTCACACTTTTTTTGTTTGGATAGTTTGTAAATGTTAATATTTTCATAATTTAATGGGATTTTGTGCATTACAACAAAGAGAAAAATATGGAGTTGTTATTATCTATAGGTTATGATGTTATTATTTTACTGGTCTGATCCGCTGGAGATCTGAACGTGACCCCTGAAAGAAAATGAATCTGACATCCATGACATAAAACATGGTCTAAAAACACAAACTAACTTGACATTTTTGCATATTTACCGATAAACTGCAGGAGAACAGGCAAAGTTTTTCTGACAATGTGAAAAGTTGATGTGGAGAACATGAGTGACACATTCACCCATTAGGTTTGGACAGAGTGTCCAGGTGAGAATAACAGCTGCCAGTCATCTGCAGCAGCGTTCAGCCTGTTTAAATGACACCTGTCCACTGGAAACATCCATCCAACAGCACACGCTTGCACTTGTCAGTGCAGGAAAAGCAGAGTGATAACTAATGATGGCTCTGCTCTGTTGAATTGTCTCTGAAAGCCACAAAGGTGATTGAACAGCAGCGACTGAAACTAACACACTTCACTAAGTCTCAAAGTTACTGTAAAATCTAGAAATGTTGAAAAATTTGATGTAAAAAGTAAAACATGGTTTGACTAAAACAAGAAGTTGGATCCTCTCATGGACTCTGCTTCCAATGAATCAATCTCATGTTCATGGTTCAAGGTAACTTTATTTGTACCCGTAGGTAGATTTGTTCTGGAAGGCATCGGCATTAAACAACATTAAAACAAACACAGACACAGAGGACAATACAAACACACATGGGCAAGTACTCATAGAGGCTCACTGATTATGACTCGGATAAAGATAAAATATCAAATAAATTAAGATACCAGGACAAAGAAAATGTCAAATGTTAAAGAGTATAGCATTGAGCAGGTCCCAGAAAAATACACTTACAGTATAACCACAATAATCTTTTATTTATAAATGTATTTTAGGTCTTCTTCCATAATATTTACTGATCTGCATCTGTTGGAAGGACTTAAATAATTACAGTCTCCGGTCCCAGGATCTGTTATCTCTACATATTCCAAAAGTCAGAACAGAACTGGAAAAGAAAGCTTTTAAATGTTCTGGTTCCACTGAATAGAACAAACTACAGAAGGAGATAAAACTGAAGGAACTGGTCTATTTAAATATGACTGTGAAAAGGATAAATCTGGATGGAGATGTTTTTCTAACTGATTGAATTCAGGTTCTGCTTTGAGATGCTTTAACCTCTTCAGACCCAACTATGGGTTTTCTGTCCTCATATGTGGACAAAAGTTTCACAGCTTACAAAAAAACAAAACAAAAAACTGTCCACCACAAATGACATTTGATAAAAAAAAATTTTAAAAATGCATCTGGAAAAAACTGTCGAATCATGATGTTTTTAATATAGGCAATTGTTTAATTAAAAAAGCCAAAACTTGTACTTTCCTGGGTCTCAGGAGGTTGAGGAACATTGGTGTTTACTTTTAGTACCGTTTGATTCATTGATGGTGTTTTATATGTATGATGTTAGTGTTTTATGGATGTTTTTACTGTGTTTTATGAATATTTTTAGTGTGGATGTATGCCTAATCTCTATTTTCTGTTACTTCTACTAGTGCTGTCTTATCCAGGACACTCTTGCAAAAGAGATTTTTTAATCTCAACAAATATTTTTTCCTGGATAAATAAAAGAAATAAAACAAAAACATCTTTAAGCCATTTTCTTTTCATGTCAGCGCTATGAAACCTACTGACAAAGCATCACAAATGGGTTCTCACTCCGTAAAATCATATTTGTTTATTTAACATCACATAAATGTCATCTTCTTTCAGCCTTCTTTTAGTGAACTCTCTCCAGTTATTTGTCATGTATCCCAGTATTTGATAGTGTCTGCTGGCCCTTTATCAACCTCCTTACTTCTCTTTCTTTTTACTGATTTTCGTCTCGTCCTCACCTGCTGCTGCAGTCGCTGCCATCGGGCAAACATGACGCTCCTGCAGAGTCGTGAAGGTGTCCCTGAGTCCTTCCTCCTTCCAGAGGAGGTACTGATCTCCTCCAGACCCTCGTCACCAAAGCTCCAGTTCATGCTGATGTTTGGAGCCTTTCCTGATGGTCGGATATCACTCCTGCTCAGACCTGGATGGACGTCACATGAATGATTAGTTATGGGAAATAATTGTAGGGTCAAAGCTTACAGTGACACAGTATGTGTATAGAAATATATACTGTACAACCAATTGGTAAAAAAAAAAGTCCATCTAAAACTTTGTCAAGACATCTCTTCATTTTTAATTATATATATTTTGCTGAAAAAGTAACTTTTACTCTCTCATTTTCTTGAACACCTTCATGATCAGTTGAATGTAGGAAATACCTGATTTACATTGAAATATTGAAAATGAAGAGAATAATATGAATGGTAATAACTCACTTAGGAAAGGTTCAATGTTGGGGACAAAAACATTTGGTAGTCTCCACAAAAATAATTCTAGGTCTTTTAGGGTTTCTATTATATACATTATCCATCATAGTGCTCTGAAGGATAAAATCAGATATGATCAAATGAACCAGACATTCATTTTCTAGTGTTCATAATTATCTAAAATAAAAAACAAGCATCGTAATTTTAAAATGATCCTGCCATTCTCAGTGTCTGTATAATTATGTATTGTGGGGTCTTTTGTTGAACTTTAACTCAAATAATTTTTTGTGAATCATATTTTGTTTTTTTTTGTTTTGTTTTATAATAATTAAAAATTGATTTAAAAATGTCAGAGTAGCACAATACATAGAGTAGAAATGTTAAAATATTAGTTATATATATATATAAAAAAAAAAAGGTATAAAGTTTTTCTATGTGGGTCATGTGACCGGGGTAGAGAAAATGGCGCCATTGAGGTATTATCAGTTAAAGCTGCTAGCTAGCTAGCTAAATACAGTAACGGATAGAACAACAGCACAATGAAGGTTATTCGCGTGGTTTAAGAGATTCAATACATTAAATGATTAATGTTTGTACTGTATTTAATATTCGTGTGCTACTGGGACACTTTGAAGTGTTTCGGACATTTTATTGTGCGTTCATTGAACCTATCTGCCATGATGCTAACACGTTTGGACCTGTCTATTTCCTGGTATTAGAGACTTTAAGACTGAAAGATGGATTTAAAAAACAAACTTTTGTATTCTGTATTTCATATTTTTCCTGGTTCTTTCTACTGCCAGTGTTAAGAGAGATACTTTTATATAGAATACATGAGTGTGAAATATGGTTGTTGTTCTTTTGGGCTGGTGTAGATGCTACGCTATCTGAGTTTGGACGTACAACCGAGCAACAGCTGCCGGCGTCGATAGGGCAACGGCAGGTGTCTGACCAGCGCGAGGCGGCGTGAAATGGCTCTGCCCAGGTGACCGGTGTGGCTCAGTGTCCCCACCGTCAGACTGTGCAGGTAAACCGGCTCCATCAGGTGGGATAACAGCGCCCCCTGGAGGCCTACCACACTCCACCTCAAGACAGGAGATCAGGTTAGGTTTGTCAACATACTTTACAACAGATGCAGAAACAAAATAAGTAGGAAAAAATCTAAAAGGAGGTTATTTATAGAAATATTTATGTTTGAACAGGTCTCCTTTTTAGGAAAACCAACTGAACAGTAGATGGATAGATGATAGATAGCACAACACCGTATGTATGTGCACATTAGAAATACTAGTTGCAATAAATGATAATGAAAGTAATAGATAATATAAATACAAAATAATAGAAACTATAATATGAAAAGTAATAAAAAAAATAATCATAGTAGTAGTTCGTAATAGTAATTCTGATTACAGTACTAGTAATAATAATGATAACCAAAAAGTAAGTAATATGAATAAGGAAATAATGACAATTATAATAATAAACTCGGTTAGAGATGTGACTTCTGACTGACTTCTGTATTTGTGTCCACAGAAATGATAATGTGAACACCTGAAATGTTCATTCTCTTCATCTGAACAGGAGCGTATATTCACAAGAACTGAGAAGTAATTATTCCACTGTAACGTCATCACACAGAGACAGTTGTCTTTAACAAAAAGCCCAATTTCATCTCTTTCCTCTAATCTGGATGTTCTCTTTCATTTTATTAAACAGCTTGAAAGTGAAAACAAATTTTCTGTTCCATGGTAACATAATTGGTCAGCAGCAGTGCTCCACCTCCACCATGTTGGACTGGCGTTCACCTCTTCACCGCTTCTGTATTTAAATAGTGAAATAGTCTAGTTTAAATAGTCTTTATTTAAAACTTTTTAAAATAGTTTGGGTGGGATGTGATTTCTCTTCCAAGACACTTCTAACACCTCTCTTAAATTACTTTTCCATTACAGCTTTTGCACTACTCAACTCGACTCTACTCGGTTTTGGTTGTTTTCTATTACAGTTGAGTACCACCTCAACGTGGATGGGGTCGCCGTATCAAGGCAGCTGGAAGCCCATGGTTTTGGTTTGTTTGTAGCTATTTATATTGTTGACTATCACAGAAGTAAAAAAAAAAAAAAAACACATGGTCGCTGTTGGCACGTTTTAAAAATGGCAGGTTTGATTCTCGTGAAGGGGTTGCTCTCATATCCCTCCCTGGCCAATGATGTCACATTTTTTCAGCTCAACTCATTTTGCTTGGAGCCCTGGCTAAGTTGGTATTATAAAAGCAGCTGGTGCCAAATACTATCAGCTAATGCAAAACCTTAAAAACCAAGTAAAGCTGAGTAGGTGCTAGTGGAAAAGCCCCATTAATATGTTCATTTTGTTGTGAATCTTTTGCACATTGTAACAGTTTCACAGCAGACATTTTGCAGGAAACATGAAGTATTAGTGTTTCACAAAGCCACTCCAATGAACCACTTTTGCTCAAAACCTGGCTCTGATGCACCTATGTGGAATGCAGCCGTTGTTAATTGAAGCAATCCAACAATTTTCTTAAAAAATGACAGAAAATAATGCTCGTATATATAGGCTACAAAGTGGTAAAACCCCAAAACTATTCTGTAAAAAAATAAGAAAACCCATTACGATTAGCTTCATGTATAAGAGCAGATTATAATACATTTTCATAAAAACACTCACTTTGTTATTTTGTCAGTGCAAGACATGGTGATCAGAGGTTTACCCACTGACACACCGTTCCATTTCTGATTGGCTCTCTGTGCTGTTACAGGCAGCGTCCCCTCACCTCCGTCCACCTTCACTCTGAGGTGGCAACGAAACCTCCTGCCAGGATCTGATACAAGAACCAACAACAGGTTATTACATTTTATTGCACTGGAATGTAGAGGTTTATTCCTACCATGACAGAAAAAGAAACCCAGAAACAAGACGTATAATGATGTCTTTACATTATCATGTTATACCATGTTATAGCAACGTATTCTAATGTTATAGCAAGATTTTCCTCATTACAGCTGGACTTTTTCACCGTACAACAGCAGATTTACATTGCAACGGAATTTTCATGTTTTGACAGATTTGGAGTAAAGATTTATTCACCCTCATCAACCCAAAACTAGCAGCATTACACCTCACTGTTTCCTTGTCTTTTCCTGTGAAGCATAACTCACTGTCATTGTTACAAAATGGCAGGTCTCAACATTATTGTTTAATATTAAAAATACATTTTCTCGATTGCAGAGAAATCGTCTATATTCAACTATATTCAACTCTGATGAAGCTGTTAAAAAGCGATACAAGGATTAGAGGAAGAATCAAAGCTGCTTAATGGTATTTATTAATTCATGGTTTTACAGAGTTGAAGTGTTTTATGGTGGGTTTTCCCTTTAAAAATAAATGAGACCCTGTGGTCAGAGGGTCCATACGTGAGCTAAGAGCAGAATATAATAGATTATTCAATGTGAGGTTGGAGTTATGGTAATAGAAAAGGGTGTGTTGTTCTTACATGTGGCCTTGGTCTCATAGGGGCAGTTGAGTCGAGCATCTCCACACGGTGACGAGCTGATGTACATGTGGAAGAGGATGTCATCCCTCAGCCGAAAACCACCACAGCTTTTATTTGGTACAAAGATCGACTGTTCCTCACCGTCTGCTGGCTTACTTCAAATAGGAAAAAGAGAGGAGAACTCATTCAGTAGGTGAGCACACAAACTGAAGACGACAGATACAACACTGATGACTGTGATGACACCACGACTTACGATATTTAGTTTCTCTCTTATTATTATCTATTATCATTTGTGTTTGAAGCACTGCAGCTTTAATCAGTTACAGCCATGAAAATATCAGTTGTAGCTCTAGATGAGGCTGTACACCAAACAAAACGAGGATACATGGACGTTTCAGGTCATACCAGAGTAGCAGCTCCAGCTGAGCGTACAGGAATCGAACCAACGCCCTTCTGCTGATGACTTCAGCATGGCAGTCGCTCAGAGTTATGCCTCGGTCTCTCACACTCTCTGCATCCAGACACTTGGTCCCAGTTGCCAGAGAAACAACCTGGGCTGATCTGAGGTCAAATCCTGGAGGGAGAGAGGGAGGATGTGGTGAAAGAAATCTTCAAACCTAAATTTTTAAACATCTTGTGGAATAAGACATTCGACATGACACAGTCTGAGCAATCACCTCACTCTCAGCAAAGAAAACAGGCATCTCCTCGGTGGTCCCCTGGTGTCCTAGCATCGCCATGTTACCCCACTTTTTGTGTGACCAGGTTTTTGCAATGATCATTAATTACGCAGTACTGGCTAGAAGTCCTAGTCCAACATTATGTTTAAGGTTTAGTAAAGTTCTAATGATAACATTTAGTGTGACCTCCCCTTGCACTTAACATTTTTTAACCCTTTGGTTTAGGCTATATGAGATATATGGCATTCATTTTCACACAAATTGAAAAAAATAATCAATATGAAGGAAAAATGAACAGGAAAAAAAATGTAATAAAAAATAATAAGATAATATAGAATAATAATAAAATAAAATAATTAACAAAATGACCAAATAACTAACAAAATAATCAAAAATGAACAAATTATTGTTATTATTGTTATTACTGTAATCGTATCAACAAAATGAGGAAAAATGAATAAAATAATCAATAAAATGAACAAAATCAACAAAATCAAAAAGAACAAAATCAACAAATTAAACAAAAATGGGAGGAAGGATGAGGTGAAAGGTATCTTAAAGGCTAAGGCCCAATCCCAATTCATCCCTTGGACCCTCCCCCTCCGTTTTGTGCCTTCATATGAAGGGGTAGGGGTGTCCCGATTCTTGATGAGTTGGTGGGAAAGGGCTGTTTGAACCTTGAAACCGAGATTTTTCAGGACCATGCTCCAAACGGAGGGGTATGAGAAATCTCCCATAATTCTGTTCAGTCATCAGCAAGATGGAGGTAAACACTACAAAAAAGTGCAGCAATGTGATGAAAGAAACCCACAAAGGTACGTATTTTCTTCGGAAACAATTTAATCATTTGATTGACTGTTTAATGCCGTTTCAATGTGTTATAGATCGCATTCCTGCAGTTTGCAATTGATAACCACAAAAAGATGAACAAAGCCCATGCAACAGAGACAGTTACAGTTGCTGACGGTATGGGGAATTCTTTCGAAAACAAAGTTTTCGCATCTGTTTATAGCGGCACCGATGACTGCTGATGACGTAGCAAGGGTTGTCTCATTTCATATGGGAATGTTTCAACCCCTACCCCTTGCAAGTCCCTTTCAAGGGGTAGTGCCAAGTGCAAGGGCCAAGGGGGAGGGCCAAGGGGTAGGGGTAGGTGGGAGAGCCAAGGGGTGAATTGGGATTGGGCCTAAATCTTCAGATATCTCGTGGAACAAGACATTCGACATGACACAGTCTAAGTAATCATTTCACTCTCAGCATAAGAAAACAGGCATCTCCTCCGCTCCCTGGTGTCCTAGCATCACCACGTTAACCAGCTCAGACAGGCTAATGGAAAGTGTGCGACTGAACAATCAGCGCGACACTTCACAAACACGCCGTTGTGTTGCAATCTGGCCTCATCAAACATTCACGGCCTGGATCTGCAGGGTCATTTCAGGAAGCTTGTTTAGATGTTTGTTTGGATTGCAGGGATACATGTTTGTGTAAGAGTGAATTAGATGCCTCTGCGTCTCTTTAACGGCTTTAAATGATGAGCTCAGACAAGTGGCAAAGCATGTTCACCCTCCTCTTGGAGTGATAATCCAGAGATCGCTGCTTTTCATGCTTCTGTTGTCTTTCCTCTGAACACATTTCCTGAAATTCTATTTCATTCATTTTCTGCTCATGTTTCAGTACGTGGTTCATCTAAAACTCTAGAATAATTGTTTTGTCTGTATCTGGACGTCATCAGATATGACCCATTTGGACGTTCAGAGGCTTCATAGTGAACGTGGAAACGCCATGATCTTCTTCAACATTGATTCACCAGTAAAACCCATATAATTTCATAAATGACATGTTGCATACACTTGTTTTTATGTTCAGTTAATAATATATTTTGTTGAAAACATCACTTTTTCTTCAGTTTTCTCTGTTTTGATAAAATAACTGTTGAATTTACTTAGAGCTTTTATGACCATCTACGTGATCAGGAAATTAAATATAGAAAAATACTGGAAATTATAAGATAATATTATAATAGAGGCTGACAAATCACTAAGGAAAGGTTGCATATAGAGGCATCAAAAAAGTTTTAAGGCCGTTTTCAGACTGGGTATCTAAGTCTGTATCCAAGTATGTTGGACTCCAAAGTCCACTTAATTTTGTCACTGTGAATGCAAATGTTCCATGTGCGAGTACTGTACCCGAGTCCAGCTGAGAAGGTAGTCTTGGGTACAGACTGCGGATTCCAGTACGGAATGTTGGAGTGGGAAAGCGATCTGTATCCGAGACTGGAAGTGCCTAATCACCATGGGCTCACCTTATCGACCGAGCTGCTCAGTGATATATCAGGGACAATGAAGGTCGTTCTTCTCTTTGCCTCGAACAGGCTAACAGATAGAAAAGTGTTGCCTGTCTTGCCCCCATTGTAGACAAATGAATAGAACAGTCGCTCGGTTGATGACGTAAGGGTTTCTCACTTCTACGTTTGTTGGAAAGCCACAGACTTCCTTCCACACCACCACCTACTGTTTCAGCCCTGTAACACCCACTCATTCTTGGGCCCGAGCCACAGTACATACTTGTGAACGCAACATCTGCGGCAAAGGTGTGATTGAATGCAGGTACAGCACGGATCCGGATACCCAGTCTGAAAACGCCATAAGTCTTCATTTGTGCATCTAACCTTTTCCACTTTCTCCGTAGTACCTGAAAACTTACCACTAAAACTAAAGAAAAAATAATCAATTACTCACATTTACTCATAAAACTAACTGAACTGAAAATTCAGAACTGTAACTGGTCAGATTAGGTCTCAGAGTCATTTCACTTCACAGTGTATTGAAATGTCAGTGTCTCATCAACTCAGACGTCAGAGTTTTGTTCTTTGCGTCTCCAAAACTCACCTCTGGTCATTACGATCCCTGCCAGGACTTTGTGACAAGCATGAGAGGTAGAAAAGCAACTGTCTGTCAGCTCGCTGTATTTCTGTCTCACCAGGTGGAAGATAGACTCTGTGAAGAACTGGAGACAAACACATTGAACACACATTTTTTTTACTGTTTTGGTGTGACCAGGTTCTGACAATCATCATTTAATTGCACAGTACTGTGTAAAAATCCTAGTCCAACATTAGGTTTGTTGGTTTAGTAAAGTTCTAATGTCTACGTATATGCATTCGTCAGTCTTCTTTTAGGGCTGCACAGTTAATCAATTTTACATTGAAATCAGATTTTTTTAATTAGGACGGTCGTCAAATCAAATTTCATCTCTCTCATGTCTCCAGGCCGCACGCCTCCGGGCTACCGTAAGTTATTTGCTAAGGAGAGTGAGAAGTTTGTGGCTAAAAATGAGAGTGCAAATATTAGCAAATAATATATTGTCTTTACTTGGTATCTTTTCTCTTGGTCATTGCTTCCAGTTGTGTATGTGTATGTTAGAGTGTTTGTCCAATCATGTTTCACTATTGTGTGTTGCTGGGTAAAAGAAATCTGCCTTTAGGCTCAGACTCAACAGAGCATCCCCTGGAGCAAAATGTAAATAGAATGAACCTGTTGCTTTAATCGGATTCCATGTTGGCCACACAATGGCGATCAAACAGTCATACAGTAGCATTTTCATATCGTTTAGTGATTGTGTTGAGATGATGCACATGGTGCAGTTGTGGCTGTAGTGAAAGGAGACCTCCTGAGTTGTTTTTATTGGTTTGTTGTTTTAGAAATGACATTCATTCTCTAGGTCAGATACCTGTGTGTGATGTAATGCTGAGCTAGATTGTGTTTTTTATATATCATTAATGGTATAGTATAGTTATTAAAAGGTGGATTACGTCACTGAATGCCTTCAAGTGAAAATCATGGACTGTCACTGCTTAAATGTTTGTTCTTCAGAAATCATTTCTTTGTGTTTCTGTTCACCTGTCAGTTTTTATTTTTCTGTCAGTCCTTTCTCTGTCTCTTAAACTGGCACGATTTCTGTAAAGTAACATTTTTGTGCAAGAAAATATAAAATGGGCTGTGTGTTCACTTGCATACATCCAAAGAAAGAAACCAGTCATCCTTGAATCATCATAATTATTTCTCTCTGGCCTCTTTGTTAGAATATTCAAGAAAATTGGAGATAAAGTCATATTTACTGTGATCAGGACCTTTAAGTCGATGACTCGTGTTTATGTAGCAGTTATGCACTGGGTTTTAATGATTAAAATGGGATTAAACCATGAATAAAACATTTACAGAAGCACAGACAGTCTTACTGCATTCTCATTTATTTTCTTGTATTTAACTGGGACTACACATGTTATATTTATTTCTAAGTGATGCTCAGTACAAAAGATTCATAACCTGAGCCAGAGATGTAGATTTTATTAACAATGCATGAAATAGAAAAGCACTCTTTTGCAGTTTGCTACAAAGTCTATTTGTGAGCAGTAATAAAGGATGGAATGAATTATATATGATACTGTATGTGAGTTAACCAATAAATGACTGACTAAAATAGATTATTAATAAAACAACACTGCATACTAATCATTTCAATGAAATTAAAGTTGTCCAAATATATACAAACCACGCGATATAGCACCACTTCTCAACCAGACTCACTGTAGCACCTGCATTCTGCTGTGGCATTAAAGATTAAAATAGTTTTTAGTGTCACAGGGCAGAAAATTCCTAATGACCCTATTGTAATTCTTCCGTCTGAGAGGAATTCTGCATCTAGTCATCGCCTCTGCTTTCAGGATGTAGAACATCTATCCTATGATGCATGATTTTGACTCAACAGGTACAGATGAAATGAATAATTACTTCATGTTTGTACACAAAAGGTTGAAAGACTGGCATCAGTTTTCTGTAACAGTGGGAAACAATATTAGATCATTTATGTTTGTATTTAGTCTTTTATTTGGCCTGAGATGAGAGATCTGCAGAAGGAAGGAGGGAATAGTTTTAGCGATTTTTGCTTCAGCAGCTTTAACCCTTTATTGAGCAAGTGACTGTTTTTGGTCATTGCTGCACACATTACAAGACAGTGACAGCAGAGTCTGTTAGCTCCACCTCTGCTGAGAGTACCTGCTTTGTTAAGTACCACGAACTAATGGTACTAATCTAAGTAATGATGTTCAAAGTGATAATGTCGATGTTGACAGGTGTCTGGATCAGCACTTATGTTGTTGGAATGTTCTAAAAGGGATGTTCTAATGTTCCAAAATACATGTTCCTTTCACCTTACATGTGTTTTACTTCTCTCTTTTTTTTTATATGTACTTCTCTCTTTTTTTTTGATACGTATGGGCAAGGAACCGAATATGGTAATTTCATTGACCTTGATTTTCTACATGACAATAAAAAATGTGGAAACATTTCTAAAAAGTAATGAAGTCTTGATATGTCCTCCAGTAACACACTAATGTTTAAATTTTTAATTTCAGAGGATTTCTATGAGTGTCCTATGAAGGGTGATGGTTGGATGTTATAATTACAATCGTATTCTTCCTCTTTTTTATTTAAACTTTTTTTTTTGTAATTCTCTGATTTGAAGTTTTAATAACAATCTCATTTTCTTTAACAAGGTCAAATATCTTCTGCTTTTGAGGAACAGATGTTGACATGTACATGTGACACATGTTGCATGTACAAGCAAACCTTCTCTTATTCTAGTAAAGCTAGCTTACAGAGACTTAAAGCAGCTTATAATGATGCTACGAGATTATTACTGAATTGACCTTGATGGTGTGTGTGAGATGTTTGCAGCTGCAAGCAGAGCCAGCTAAAGGCATGAACGATATACTATATATGGCTGCATAGGGCACCACCTTCTGGGTTGCACTAGTGTCAAACTCAATAAAAAAATCCCTGGTGGCCGCCCATAATGTTAAATCCTGGGCCACTTGTTTCCAGTC
>JAPTMW010000011.1:92894-103034 GCA_029822955.1 Ostorhinchus angustatus
AGAAATCAGATAATGATCAGAGCATTAGTGTGGACGTAAACAGGCTCAGTGACAGAGAAAGACAGGTTTAGATACAAAATGAAAAGTCACCTGTAAGCAGGGAATGTCTCCTTCAGAGAAGTTGAATGTACCGATGATGTCCTCCCCAAGTCTGTACACGGTTTTGAAGATGCAGAACTTCGCCACCTTTCCACGCATGTTGGTAATATTGAACATGTCTAAAAAAAAAAAAAAAAAAAAGAGGATGAGAGAATGAACAGTGAAAATGTTACAGTACAGTAGCAGCATTCTAAAAACTAGTAATCAAATTTGTTTAGATTTGACATTTTTGTAGTATTTGTTCATACACATATCACTGTGGTTTATAGAAGAAGCATACTACGTTCACAATAGAAAAAAATACAGGCACATAATTATTACATCAGATATCTTAATTGCAACATCATCTCTGTAATTACAAGATAATATCCTGTAATTATAAGAAAAATTAATGTCAGTTTTTGATTGTTACTTCACATAGAAAGGAGTGAAAATCAGCAGACTTTCCTTAAAAAGTACAATCACATAACATAAGAAACATTCAAATTCTATATGCTACACGCCATTGGCTTATAGGATTAAAGATGAAGTTTTGGTGCTTGTATAGTTTCACATTTGGAGTGAAATGAACTGTTGCGTTACAAAACAAAACACACCACCTAAAATAAGCAGATAGGTGTAAACTTAGTCTGTACGCAAAGTCAGATGCTGCGACTGTGAGTACAAAGATGATGATTTGAAAACAGGTTGATGATTACAAACCATAATACCCAAACTTATAGACGAGGACCAAACAGGCTTTGTAAGAGGATGCCAAACTCAAGATAATATTAGAAGAACGTGCTTGGATGGAGAGGTGTGTTTTGGGAGGTTCTGCACCATGGAAAATTTTAGAACCATGGATGTAGACAACAAGAACTGGAATATGTAAATCCTCTCATTAGGCCCAGTTCACCTTTCATTTTTAATTTTTGTTCACCTGCATGCATTGTGATGATGTAAAGAAGATGCAACCGTGTGAAATTTCAATAAAATAAAGTAAAAAAAAAAAAAAAAGAAAAAAAGAAAACATGTTGATCTCAGGAAATGTATTTAAAAACCCCAAATCCACACAAAAAAAAAATGGAAAAAAGTTACTGGATGTGTACTTGAGAGTTTAGTTTAGCTGACATCTCATAGAGTAACGTGAAGGGGGTGGAGTCAGTGCCAGCGCAGACAGAAGAGGCCTTACGAGGACTGCGTCTGGAGGTGGTGACCATCAGCATGTCCAGGGCCCTCTCCAGAGGACGAGCGTCCCTGCGGCTCGCTTCCTCCTCCTCAAGGAACGGATTGGAGGGCGACACCTCCTCATCCTGGGGGAACGGAGGCTCCGGCATGCCTACAAGGAAAATATGACACGTCACTCACAGGGATTTAGTGATGGCCTGAGAGGGGATAGAAGGTTCAGGGATGCTGAGGAACGCCACTTCTGGTTATTGTCACCTCAAATAAGTTCAAAAAAACATTATTAGTGGGAAAATTAGCCGCAGCTGACAGTATGGATACTTGATCTGTTCTGTGGTAGAACCTTGTTGCTGCAGTTTAATGTGCGATGAAATACTCACCCTGCAACACCAGCACTCTGAAGGGAACTCGGAGCAGTTTGATAGGAGAGTTGACCCTCTGGCAGCCGATAGTTAGTTTGTAGACGTACTTTACTGCCTGACCACGGAAACTAGGAGGACCATCCACAGGTACCACTTCACTGTATGAATCTGAGGAGGACAGACATTACTGAAGCATGCTGCTATCACAAACTATTACCTTAAACACTGTTTTCACATGCACACAGGGTTCCTACAGGTTTCTACATGTGTAATTTAAGACCTTTTTAAGAGCACTTAGAACAGAACGTAATGCCCATTTCACAGCCATATTGGCAAAAATGTGTGACTCTGTGTTGGGCTGAATGTTCTATGATCATTTCTGCAAAGTTAGCAATAATTGGTCCCTAATTTCAGTATAAATCGTTGGGTTGGAACAGGTAGAACTGAGCAGACTAACGTTACTTTCTGTGCAGTTTGGATATTTAACAGACACATTTAAACACAATACAGCCAACAAGCTTATGACAACATAACTTAAAGCCTACCATATCAAATTTAATACTTTTTTTAACATATTAAATGCAGATTTGTAAATTCAAGACTTTTAAGACTTTTAAGACCCCGAGGGAACCCTGCTTACAGGTCTTGCTTTCTCCAGGATCCAGGCGAAGGTCGCAGAACAATATTTTGGGTGGTGTGTCCAGCACACACTGCCCTCGCTCGCCTGTGGAGAAAGAAGCAGAAAAAAATGTCAGAAAAATGTCACCCATTAAAGCGCAAAACAACATGGCATGATCATATATAGACCTTAAAAAACACTTCAATGCGTTTTGGCTTCCAGCTTTGATCAGGAAGTCAAACAAGGAAGGCTTGAGGCCAGAATGCATTGAAGTGTTTTTAAGGTCTATATATGACCGTGCCATGAGAATAAAGGCATTTTAATGCTTGAAAAGAGTGCCTTGGAGTTTTCTTCCTGTTTGTCAAAGTCTTCAAATACATACAGATTAACACAAGCCCATAATGATCTACACAGTTAATCTGTAACTGTATCTGTAAGATCTAAGTGTATACTAAACGGGTTCACATAATTTTCATGCTACTATAAGTGTTAACAAGATGTGAACACAAAATATGTAACATTACAATTTTCTTCAATCAAAATAATAATAAAAAGATTCAATAGTTTCATGCCATTGTGAATTTGCATGGGATCATCTGAAAGGTTGATTTCACTTCTGTTCCAGATACAAATCCATCTGATGTGTCACATAAAGTCACTTTCAGCTCCACTAACCTCTGCTAGGAATCAGCACTGTGTTACTCTCAGCCTGAACGTCCTGTTTGCTGCCCTGAGCCGGAAGAGCCACTCTGTTTTCACTGGCATGAAACTGGCAGTGGATCTGGGCACTGGCCCACGCTAGCATCTCACTGGAACACAGAGGAAACAAGATGTAGTCACTGTACAGAATTATAATTTGAATACAATGCAAAATGAAAATTCCACGAGACTTTATTATTAGTAGTAATTCGTCTTTCACCATTATTGCACTTGGTATTATTGTTTTGCATTTTTTTCTCTTTTTCCTTAATCTTCTTTCTATACTATTATTTAAACCTCTTACTGATTTCTCATTTTTGTATACTCACCTCTTTTGACCCTTTTACTTATTACACTGTTAATTTAATTTTCAGTCCCTCTTCTGTCTCCAGCTGAACATACCCAACCCGCACAAAATAATCACAGACACACACACACTCACCTGTAAATAGCCCTCTGTTTGCACCTGTCTTTGTTTTGCTTAACCCATAAAGACCCAAACATCCACCAACAACCAAAACCATCTACTGATCTAAAATGTTCAATACCTGTTGATCCACTAATCCTATCAATCCATGTATATAATTGTTATAAAATACACTTCTTCATCTTTTCATAGTCATCAGATTATGACCCATTTGGACATTCAGAGGCTCCATAGTTACTGTGGAAACATTGTTTATCTTCTACAACAATGATTCACCAGTAAAACCAATGGAGTTGGATCAATGACAGTGGATGGACACACTTGGGTTTATGTTTGCTGAAAAAGTCACTTTTTGCTGAGTTTCCTTAGTTTTCATTACAATAATCTTCAACTTTAATCTGAGCTTTCATGAACATCAATTAAATTTAGGAAAATATACTGAAAAAACACAAAACAAAGAGGGTAATATTATAAATAAATGGTAAGAAATAACTACAAAAGTTACATATAGAGGAAAAAATACATTAGAACTGCCACAAAAGCAACACTGAGTCTTTATGGGTTAATGTCTATGAATTTGTATGTGTTGAAGTCTGTGGATTAGTATGCCAGATGTTTGGTCTTGTATTTTTTGTTACCCCTGTCACAATGTTTGTCTAGCACTATATACAAAAGAAAATACAGTATGTAATTCGTCTTGATTAAAGCTACACAATAGTGTCAGAGTCAGGGGTGTTGATGCTTAGGTGTGTGATCAATGAAGAGTGACAGGAGTGAAGTCCAACCTGCTGGCAGAGGTGGAAAGATGGGACATCGGGTTGGTGAACATTATGAGACATTCCATAAGCTCCCCGGCCAGAAACACTGGGCCTCGGGCCATAGAGGCTACCACCTCTATCATCTGTAAGGTTAAAAAAGAAAAACACCACATTACCAAACAGAAGACACACTCAGTACTACAGAGGAAATGTGCACTAGAGACAGAAAACTAAGACTGTGTTCTCTGCTAACATTAAATATCACTACACGATACTCAGAAGTAAGCTTAAGTTGTTTTGCTAAACTGACCCCCCCCCAAAAAATGCTGCTGTTTTAGAATAAATTCAACTCATACCTTGGCGTCGATGATATTCCACGCTTAAACACAAATGTGTGTAAAAAGCAAGGCAACTTTGGACTTGTTTTCAAAAATATCTACTCATATCTACTTAGCTAGCACATCAGCTACAGTAAACAAAAAGGAAATGCTATGTTCTGCCGTGCGTAAAACGAACCCCTAGAAAACTAAAGTCATATAAAAAAGGATTTATACAAGTAGACATAGCATTTAATTAAAGTTTTAATAATGCATAAAATAGCTGCGAGGGCTCCTTTTTTAATTTAGCCTCCCGTTTAAATTAAAAGCTACTGAAAGAACATACAGGGACAAGTTTTGGTCGGCCATTTCCAAAGAGTTCCGTGGCAGTGTCGATGAGACCGGACTGTTGCTATGGTAACTGGAGGGGAGGTGCAGACTAAAAAACTTTAAATAATCGAATAATTAGATAAATAAATACATCATACTAGACACAATCCATCAAAATATGCTTATAGTTTATTTTTAAATCAAAATACGCTTATTACATTTCAATAACATATCAAGTGAAAACGTCGCAAAACAAACATCCCCCTTTTTCATCGCAAATGGTTTCAACTAAGAAGCTAGTTGATTTGGCCCAAAGTTGACCCTGCGTTTCGTCTTTCAGGCACTACTTGCTTCTCTGCTGTGTCATGTTTACACTCAGTGCACCTCGGTTTCGACTTACAAGCTGTTGACACGCAGCAAAGATGACTGCAGACCTCCTGCTATAACAGTGTCGCCCTGAAGAAAGAGGAATGTAGACGCACGTAGGTGGTAATCGGCTCCTGACAACCCGAGCTCAGGTCAAAAAACCCTGGTAACTCTGTGCATACTGAACGTTGTGCTAGCGGCAGCAGCTGCTACAAGCTCCACAGACAGAGGTCGATTCGGAGCAGCAGCAGCAGTGGTGGGATGACGCCTTCCCTACGGTATTAAACTCCTTATTTTCACTGTTGCTACTGAGTTGGTAATTTTCTTTGACAATCCCTTAAGCTGCAAAACGAGTACAGGCCCTTTAAAGATGCTAACTTGATTGATGTTTCAGGTGTAATCGTTTTGCTGGTTTGCACAGATGCTTGGCCTTTTTTTTTTAGATGAACACACCATAAATGTCAGCCTTTCTGTTCATTTCTTTTCTTTTCCTATTACAGGTGGACTCAGATCAGGATTTCCTCTTACTCATCCATCCATCTATCAAAACATCCCTGCTGACCACATCCGGGCTCCATGCAGGATCTGGCTCCTCCTGAATCTGAAATGAAGATGCTCATGTAGACAGTGGTTGCATTAGAATGGCTCTAGGGCCTCCTCCCTGATAAACCTGTCAGGTATTCAAAACTGCCAAGAACCGGTTATCTGCACTCCTCAACTGGTTTCACCTCTCAGGAATGGCTCCTGATCACTTTAAGGCTTTTTTCTAGGCCACCTGTAGCTGACTGTGTTGACAAAAGGTGGAGGTGGAGGTTGTGCTTCCCTGGTTTTCTTTAAGCACAAAGTGTCAAAGTGTTTTGTCCTGCTCTAACACAGCTGCACATTGGGGCTAAGATGTCAGACTGGGGGGAGAAGTCCACAGCGGACCTCATGAGCAGATATGTGTCCAAGGACATGGGATATGGAGTACCCAAAGAGGGCTGGAGGATCTGCCTGGCCCATGAGTTCAAGGAGAAGAGGAAGCCTTTTCAAGCTAAAGATGTGTCTCTTTCCAACGTCATGGAGCACATAGGTCTGGGAATCAGGTGAGACTCTGAGGCGCTTTGCCAAACACACACACACACACACACACACACATCCTGATATGTATGTTTTGCATGATACACACTGAAATACAGAATATACAGGGTGTCCCAAAAAAACTGACCTCATTTGAGACGTCCATATCAGAGTGACTACATGGTCAGGAGAACTGATACTTAATAGGATTGATTTTGGACATAAAATGTTTTAGTCTACAAATTACAGAACGTTTTATGTGTAAAATCAATCCTATTAAGTATCAGTTGTGACCATGTAGTCACTCCGATATGGACGTCTCAAATGATGTCCGTTTTTTTGGGACACCCTGTATTTCATATCATTTTCATGAGTCAGGGATGGAATACAAGTACAAATTTGACATGTTTGTGTTTGAGTAGTTCCATTTTTGTCAGCTTTGCACTCACATACACATGCATTCCACATTTCATCACTTATTACTTTTAGTTTCCTGATTAATATGTTCACCATTAAAAAAAAACAAACAGAAATTATGTATTTGCCTAGATGATGCTACCAACAGTGTAATGTGTCCTACTATCATGAGCTGCAACAGACGAACACATGAATGCATCATTATTTAGAAATGGACATTTTTATGCACTTTAAAATAAATTCTGCTCCAAATACTTCTGTACTTAAACATATGGAGCATTTTGTATTCAGGAAGAGGCAGAATATTTCTGGACTGCAGGGGACCAGCTGCGACGTCTTGAATCATGAATAAGTTCTACACAGTTTCGTTTTTTTGTGTTATGAGTCACAAAGTCGCAACATTTGAAATGCCTTGTTTCAACTATATACAAACCAAGCACTTTCACTTCTATGTTATAAAACTAAAGGCTTTACTGAATTACAAGGCTCTTTATTAACTTGTGCATCTTACATTATATCAGATCATTTTTAAAACAATTTTCATATTCAAAGAAACACAATTTAAGTTAATATAAACTATAAAGGGTTCATTTAATTGTGTCGCTTAGCAGTGGTTCATACCCTATTTACTAAGTAAACACGTTATTAACAGCAGTCTCCGCAACAGAGAACATCAGTAATTGAATTAAATCTTCTTCTTTCTACCCTGCTTTAGTGAAAGATGAGTGCATTTCCTCTGTGACTGATGGAAAAGGTGCAGATAAAGACTGTATTGTCACATGCACAGTTGACTGCTCTTTATGGGATACGATTGCCTCTTGGGGTTGTTGCTCTCATCACATTAACATATTGGCTCCATGTTGAACCATGTAAACCTTAAATCGACAGTGGAAGTTTTAAAAATATGGAGACAAAACTATGAATTAACTACAGGATTTCTCCACTACCTATGAGTGTGTTTCTTCTTTTACATGTCCGTATGCCATAGCAACCCTCATACCACTGAGCCACTAGGCGTGTTTCTATGGTGTACTTACCTGGGGCGGGGAGGTGTTAGTATAAGGGCTCATGTTTCTTAGTCCACACTTGAAACCATTTGTGAAATCTAATCCGGCCTTCATATTGTATAGCTGACACTGTCACAAGTTTGGACAGAACCAACTTTATCTTAACAAACTAAGGATATTGCATAAAATGGTTTGTTAGACAGATTGAATAAGTTCCTTTTATGGTTTAGTAACACAGGTGAATATTTAAACAGGTCACGTCTTTACAAAGCAGCTAAAAAATGAAGGCAATGAGGAAAAGCAAAAACCTGAAAGTCTACTTGAGTCTGGTTCCAAAAACGATCCCATATCAATTTTACACAGAAAAAAATCAGGTTTCCAATCTGGCACCATACCAATAACAAAACAAACTGTGACTTGGTCTATAAAGTGAATTTTCTGTGTAATGATATTGTCACATGAGTGTTTCATGAAAGCTTGTTAGCATATCTTACCTACAATCGGCAGAATATTAGTAAAATTACACTTCTCTTAAGACAGTTCAGGTTGTTCATATTTGTTCAGGTTAGTCACATTTTTTGTGAATGGATAGTTTGTAAATGTAAACATTTTCATGTAACTTGACTTTTTTTACACTAAAACAAAGAAGAATTTGCAGTTGTCATTATTTATAGATCACTATGATAGTATTTTACCGGTCTGACCCATTTGAGATCGAATTGGGCTGAATGTGGAATGTGAACAAAAATTATTAATATCTTCAGTGCCATTTTTGCGTTTCACACATTCATCCCAGGGGCTGGATGGGACTCTTTGGTGGGCTGGTTTTTGGCTCCCATCTGTTTGACACCCGTGGACTATACAGTTTATCATCTGGCCTGCCAATTAGCACCGCTAGTGTTAATGTGTTGTTGACACTGTTAATATTTATCAAATAGTTCAAATGAACACAACAGAATTAGTCAGCAGTGCGCTTGAAGTGTCCAGTATGTTTTCAGTAGGTACATGTCATCTCCAGTCCACTAATGCTTACTAAAATGCTTTATGGTTTTATATAATTGTTGATATGGACACTTTACAGCCACATTAAAATCATACCAGCAACTTGAACAGTAAAATAAAGCCTTTGCAACATCCTTCGCTGTTGGAGGATCATGTTTGTTTTTTCAACAACCTGCTGACATCTGAGATGCAAAGCTGTGCAGCTTGAGTGAATTGTTTGGCTTTTAGCCATTAAAACTGTCTCAGTTATGTTTGAAATGATCGTCTGGCTTCACTGAGACGAGCTGCAGATTTATATTTATATATATTTTTATAGACTAGAAATCATAGTTTCATCGTGTCAGTGTAATACTCACCCTGCCTCAGTGCAACAGCCACAACACATGCATGTTGTTTTCCTAATCTCACCTCTATATCCTATGTTACCTGTATATGCATATAGCCTGTATTACCTGTATATATCCTATATAACCTGATAGCCTATATTACCTGTATATGCATATATCCTATAGACTTAGACTTATATTACCTGTATTTAATCCTATATTAACTGTATATATCCTATGTAACCTGTATGCATATATTACCTGTATATATCCTATATCACCTGTTTGTGCATGTATATTGTATTACTTGTATATATCCTATATTAACTGTATATATCCTATATTACCTATATATGCATATAGCCTATATTACCTGTCTATATCCTATATAACCTGTATATATCTATATTACCTGCATATATCCCATATCACCTGTATGTGCATATACAGTATACTATATTACCTGTATATGCATATACAGTATTCTATATTACCTGTATATATCCTATATTACCTGTATATATCCTATATTACCTGTATATATCCTATATAACCTGCATATATCCAATATTACCTGTCTATATCCTATATAACCTGCATCTGTATTACCTGTATATATCCTATATTACCTATATCCTATATAAACTGCATCTATATTACCTGTATATATCCTATATCACCTGTATGCATATATACTATATTGTATATATCCTATATTACTAGTATATATCCTAGATTGCCTGTTCAGTGCAGTTTAGTTTATTTTGAAGATGCAGCCAAACAAAAGTCATCCTTCTTAGTCCTTAGAAATAAATCAGATTGCAAGAAAACATGAAAAAACGTGAACATATATATGAAAACAAAGTATGACTTCATTCACACATTCGAAAAGGAGTGGGAGGAAGTATATATCCTCATTTGTTGCACATATATCTTATCTGTAGTATAGAGTTAGCTGTTGTATATTTCAGTAGTTCTTGTCGTACTTTAGTGGCAGATGTTTATTTAATATTTTATCCTGTAGTTTTTTGCTCTCGTCTACATTTTCAGTACGTGTGATATTTTATAGTCTTTTTTTGCACGAAGTGTTTTTGCTGCTGAACTGTTTTTCATTGTTCCTGTGACAGGGACAGTAAAGATCTATTCTATAGTTTCACAGCAGTTTGGACCGTAGAGTGTAAATATATA
>JAPTMW010000011.1:621193-645005 GCA_029822955.1 Ostorhinchus angustatus
GCTAAAGAATTTATCCACAGATGTAGATGTAGTCAGATCATCGCTCACTGTCTTTGTGCATGATGCAAATATTAAGAAAGCAATGAAATGAATACAATCATAGAGGTCTTCAAATTAACAGAAAATACAGATGTCTAGTTAGACCTGTCCTTTTACTTTATGTCTCTATTTTTTGTGGTTTGTGCAAACTTTTTTTGCCAGCTGAACATTAAATTGACCAGATTTTTGTTCAGAAATATTCATGATAACACAGCTTATGTAGATTTATATTATTCACTGATAGCCAGTGCAAACTTACATTTTGTTCATATTCTTGCATATTTGCACAACAGCAATATTTGCACTCAAATGTGACAGTATTTTGTATCTTGCACAATCAATCTTGAAATTTTTGCACCTTGATACACTTTCTATTTGCATAGAGTACTTGCTTCATTTTATTTTACATATTCATTTGTCCTTGCTTAGTGTAGTTTATTTCCTATATTGTGTTCTAGTTTCAATTGTTTTAACTGTACAGTTTACTTCTTTTATTTCATTTTAGTTAAGCTTAACTGTTCATGTTAGTCGTGTGAAGGAAACTCACAAAGTAAGAATTTCATTGCACAGTACTGCTGTGTATGACAATAAACTTCTTGAATCAAACAGTTTACAATTATTATTCCGCATTTTATTTCAGTCTTTTATCTACCATCTTAAAATCTTCTGAATCATAGAAATGTTTAATTTCATTATTTCTGCTTAATAAACACATATTGTATCACCAGTGAAGTTTTTTTTGTAAGTTCCCAAATGATATATGTGTATCAAAATTTAAAAAAAAAAAAAAAAAAGGGGGTTTTAACCACCGAGTGAAACAACAAACTAGAGGAATATACATTTTTTTTATTTGCTTGGAATTTGTCTCCATTCTGTGGCTGGTTTATATTAAACAACCCGTATACAATACAAGAGTTGTGACATTTCTGTGCAACTTTCACAGTCAGTTTAAGGCATTTTCTTATATACACATATGACATGTAAATAAAACAGTGCAAATCAAATGGTAACATATGACATGTAATAGACATACTCATAGCATACATTAAGACACTGGTTTACTTTCAACACAATATAGAACTGACACCAACCTTATCAAAATTTATTTGCGTCACATTAAATCTATGACATTAATAAGATGCATATAGCAACTTGTTCAGTCACTCCTTTGTTGGTCAGACAGTCTAACCCGATTTGGTCTAGATCCAGTTCAGACACCTTAATCTCACTGGTTCAGAGTTTGGAAGCAGTTGTCATAGAGAATACATTCTGTGTCTTTCATTTTTACAAACTTTCTAAATCTAGTGGATAAAGTGAAAAAGGAACATTGGACTAAGTGGTTTTTTGCTCATTCCTATAAAATAGAATATATGATGCGCTATTATATAAAGTAAAGGACCGTCCACACCAAGAACTAGAATAACTACAATGTTCTTAAATTTTAAACTCAACTGGATAAATAACAAGCGAAGGAAAAAAAACCTTTTTTAAACTTTTCTTTAAGAGAACCTAGAGGTGAGTGTTGTGGATAAAAGATGAACAAACTGACTTCAAGTTTGCATCTGCACAAAAAGTTGATTTTGGGGCTCTGACACCGTTTACAGAATGGTGCTGTTCATCAGTGTCAGTACCAGTTGTAGGTGTGGACGGCCCTGAAGTCTAAGTGAGCAGCTGTGTGTTTTTTTTCTTCATATCACTTGTAGAGGCTGAGTTCAGGGCTGTGATACAAACACATGTAGGAGTCACAGAGCAGGCGGCGGGCGGGCTCTCGTAAGGAGGCGGGGTCAACTCTGCTCAGCTCCTCCTCTGACAGGCTGAGGTAGCGGCCCACCTCGGGACACGCCTTGACTCTGGGGACGTTGAAGCCGTTTTCTCCACCTGGATGAAAGCACGCAGAGAAATTGGAGCTCTTTTATAGCTGCCGTTTGAACTCTGTAACCAAAAACCCAGGTGCCTGATTTGATCTCACCTTCCCGATCTGCCATACTGTCAAAAAACAGCCAGTCTGTGTGGAGCGGCCCGTGTTTGACGAAGCTCACGTAATGGCTGGTCTCGATACATGTAACAGCAAACAGAGACATTCGCTGGCGGGTGCAGTGCAGAGGGCCGGTCCACGTCAACCCGGGAACACCAACCTGCACTGGTTTGTGGGAAACCCGCTTCTTGTGACTGTGGACCTGGTGATCAGCAGCAGATGTGGACAGAGTCAATATATATGTTCACTGCAGGAAATATATTAAAGCCTCTCATTAAACACTATCTGTGTATTGAGAGAGCCTGGATTTTACAAAAGCTGGAGGAGAATATTACGATTAAATGAACAGTTCCCAAAATGTTTAGACTTAACAAAGCTCACTGCATTGGGGGGGCTTGAGTTTAATGTTTAACCATAAACAAAGGGATGGATAAAAACTTAAACAGCAATAACAGTGTTAAGTAATAATATTATAATGCAGCTGCCAAATTACTCAACATTACAGTCAAAAAGGAGAAATACATGGAATATTTACAACTGTAACAACTTTCAATTTTAAACGTACATTAAACATAGGACTATTATTATTATTAGAAAGCATGTGGGTGAACAGTTTTCACCGTGAAACATTGCAGTAACAACAAAACAGGCTCAACATTCATAAGAAATGGATCAATAATGATAAAAATCCATCGCACAAGCTACAGAATGAAAAGTTTTTGAGTGGGAGTGGAGAATTCTAAAGAATTTGCAGTTTAATGATAGATAAAAAATAATTTACTGCCAATGGTAATTATTAGGACAATTGAGGATGAACATGTAATCAAGAAAGGACTAAACTTTTTTTTTTTTTTTTACCTAATTTGTCTTGAACCTGTCTGTATTTTATTTGTCTACAGATTGAACCTAGATGCTCTAATTGTTGTGGTCTGTCTTTTTTGTTTTGTTTTGTTTATTCTGTCTATTGTAAAATTTGAAGATAAAAATAAAGTATATATAAAAAAGAAAGACCTAAACTTAAATGCACTAGATATTTAGCTCTGCAACAATATATCAACAAATTGCAAAAAAACTAATCACATAGTTTGGCACAAATAGAATATAAGAGTTGAGGACATGAACATGAAACAGTGGATTTAAAGATGAAAAATCCATTAGTTACAGTATATTTAAATTGTACATTTTTAACTGCATGCAAACTAAAAAAAACACTTCTAAATGTTAAACCTTTATTCATTGTGAGAAGGGCATGAGCTGATAAAACTCTCGGTGATGCTCCAGGTTTCCTCCGGATCCTTCAGTTTACCTCACCATTAAAAACAGGTGCCTTCAATGGCAGCTCACTGCTCCTAATGTGTTCTATGTGTTAACTGTACTAATAATAATGCTAATGCTAGGTAGTGTGTGCATGTATCAGGATGGGTAAAATGCTGAGATCTTATTTCCCTACAGGGACAATAATGTCATTTAAGCTTTGACCTTTAAATGAAAAAGGCATTTAGGCTTTCTAATATTTAGTCCACGCTGCATAGTGAGTACCTGTGTGTTGCAGGTCTGGCAGTATTGTTTGAGCTGACCAGGAGTGATGTCCAAGTCTTCATAACACTGGATGCATTCCCACTCAGCTACAGCCTGACAGATACTGCACTGTCGCAGCGCTGCAAACAAAAAAAGAGAGATAATAATCAAAAACTCAAAGCTGGTTACGGTACAAAATAACCTGAGCTGAACCACATGTTACTGAACACACCTAGAGTAAACCAAAACCTGCTGCATGTCAGAATCTGAATACTTTAGATGCATACATACATATATAAAGTTCTAAATATACAAACATATACATAATTCTGAATATTAATATATATATACCAAATATACATATTAAAACACTCTATTAAGACACAAATAAAATGTGATAAATGTTTGAGTTGTACTAGATCTGGGAACAGTGACAGATTGTTTCCTTACTGTCGTCCACAAGGTCTGTGATGTCGAGGCTGAGGGTGGGTAAAATGGCATCGAACATTTTGAAGTCTTTTCCAAATCGGGGCATCAGTAGGAGCAGACAGGACGGAGCCTGGTGGCAAATGAATACAGTCATTAGTCTCATTTCCAAAATAAAGTACTAAAACATACATCGTTTTAGATCATTTTTAAAAGGAGACATTAACATATTGAGCAACTGAATAAAGCTAAATGTAAAGTTCTGATGTTTTGTATCAGTTCTGAATGATTAACTCTAGTCTGATAAGAGATGGGTGTGTTTTACTTGGCTATCCAGCGACGTGTCAGATTGAGGACTTGAAATTACCTCTACAAACTTAAGTCCTGAGTGGAGGAAGGAGGACTCCAGCAGCGCCTGGACGCTCGCCACTCGCATCCGGTTGGACGATGGTGAAAAAAGAGCGATGGGGGAGAGAGGAGGGGAGGCAGGTGAAGGTGAGGAGGGGGAGGGAGGGAGGGAAGGTGGGAAGAGCTGGTAGAGGTGACACTCCTGAGGCTGCTGAGTCATTGATCTGAGAGAGCAGAGCAGGGATATCAAACAAACATACGGCCCACGGGCCAAAACCGGCCCGCGTAAGGGTCCAATCTGGCCCATGAAGTGCGAAAATTACACTGACTAATTAACAGTCAAGGATGTCAGACTCGTTTTAGTTCAGGTTCCACTTACAGACCACTGTGATCAAGTAAAATAATAGCACAATAACTTAGAAATAATAACTTAAAATTTTCTTCTTGGTTTCATGTGAAAATTATTTACATTTACAAACTATCCTTCCACAAAAAAATGTGAATAACCTGAACAACTATGACCAAACCGGAAACGTCGTAAGAAAATAAATACAATTTTAACTACATAATGCCTGTTACTAAATGCTTTGTGCATTTGTAGATCCAATATAATACTAAGTTGAGAAACTGTTGAAATTCCACTTATTTTCTTAAGAAATTTCAGGTTGTTCAGGTTATTCACTTTTTCATAATATAATATAATTTTACTTTTTTCACACTAAAACAAAGAGAAAATTTTGGATAATTATTTATAGGTTATTATGGTATTATTTAACTGGTCCAGCCCATGTGAGATCACATTGTGCTGAATGTGAACTAAAATGAGTTTGACACCCCTGGAGTAGAGTAAACCTTCAGGATCTATACATCAAATACAGAGCTGTGAAAAAGTATTTGCCCCCTTTCTGATTTCTTACAGTTTTGCATATGTGTCACACTTAAATATTTCAGAAAAAAAAAATTAATAAAAATGCAGTGTTTAAATTTTTTAAGGGAAAAAAAAGATATGCAAACCTACCTGGCCCTATGTGTTGCATTTTGACAGCTTTTACTGTACTTCACTTTGTCAGACATTCTATTGAAGTTATTTCTTGATTGAACTGGTCTGGTAGTAATCAGACCTGGATGTGGCTACTGAAAATTAAATCAGTTTTCAATGACAAATATGCACAAACGTACAAAATCAGGAAGGGGGTAAATACTTTTTCACAGCACTGTATCTGTTTAACATAGTGTTTAACCCATAAAAGACCCAGCGCTACCTTTGTGGCAGTTCCCAAATTAATTTTTTCTCTATAGACCCTTTCTTAAGTGATTTATCACCATTTATTTTTATTTTATCCTCTGTATTTTGCAGTTTTTCAGTGAAAATAATGTATTTTCTTATATTTAATTCACTGACCATGTAGATGTTCATAAAAGTGCACAGTAAAGTTGAGGGTAATTATATCAAAAAAAGAGAAAACTGAAGAGGACATGACTTTTTCAGCAAAATATATCATTAACTGAACATAAACCAAGTGTCTCCATCCACTGTCATTGATCCAGCTCCATGGGTTTTACTGGTGAATCAATGTTGTAGAAGATGACGGTGTTTCAGTGTTCACTACAGAGCCTCTGAACGTCCAAATGTCCAGTTATTTCAATATATTAACAGGTTTAGTGGTTCAGAAGTTCTTAACCATTTTAGATCAGTAGATGGTTTTGGGCGCAGGTGGCTGTTTGGGTCTTTATGGGTTAAAATAACTGTTCAGAGTAATGCAAAGGATGACAACCCCCAAATACATCTCATCTTTCCATTATTGTTTAGACTATCAGTAAGAAACAAAAGACAATACCCTGAGACAACCCAGTCTGGCTTTGACACTGATTTGCACACAATCAAAAAGGCCGAAAAGAGCGTCAGTGAAGTTACCTGATCTTAAGGAGCGGCTCGACTTGGAGGAGCTGGAAAAGCTTGTTGAGGAACTCTTCTGGATCTGAGACACGGAGGAGCAGCAGGACAGCATTCCTCAGTGTGGTTACACAAAAACAGCTTGTGCAGGACTGTGACACATGCACATGCTGGATGCAAATGCAGAAATGACCGCTTTCATATGCCAAACAGCAAACACATTCGGTACCTTTCTCCTGGTTCGTGAAGCCTGTGTCGCTGTTTGCAGCCTCCAGGAGTCGTCTCAAGGCCATGGTCTTACTGGCACACACGTATCCATACCTAGCAAACACACCAGTGCACACATTCATAAGGAATACTCGATATCTTGTGTATTGAAAAAATATTTATGAATGTGGAGAAATAGTCTTATTGGATTTGTCTCCTGTAGTCAATTTAACTGTCAGAGAGCCTCAAGTCATTGTTTGAGTTAACCTGTGTTTTAGAAGCTTAGAGAAATGCACAGAGATGACATAAGGAACTATAAATAAAGGGTAATCAAAACTATATTTACAGCAGCTCACATAGTAGCACACTTAATAATCCATGTGATGACATGGTGTTTAACTAATGAGACAAGCTGCAATGAGGGATGGAGTAGCTGATGAATTCACCCACGAGCATGTCTCAGAAGAAGCCTAAAATATGGTGACATAAGGTTTTGAAGGACAATCCTAACCCTGTTCACACTTATTTATCAGGTTTTAAGTTTAAGCGAGGTTACTTACTTCACTGTCTCTTTCTTTCTTTTTTTTCATTTTAACCTTTTAAGACCTTTCAGTGCATGTGTAAAGTGAAACAAAATACGTTAAGAGGTCGATTTAAACAGAGATAGATAAACAACTGTCTTTTTCTGACTTGTGCATTCTAAAAACATTCAAAAAATATGTCCCTGTGGGTGTATTGTGGTTGAAAGAGGAGTGAAACTGGTGCCAAATGATCCTCTGAGTGCCAGATAAGTCTATAAGATAAAAGGAACCAAAAGTTGAAGCTACTCAACAGTCAAATCCAAACTGACTGACAAAATCTGTAGAGGACATTACCTTTAATATAATTTGGCATAGATCTACTGTTAGCAACTGAACAGAGCTTGAATTATTTGTGTATCACCACCTTCAGTTACAGCAGCAGTGTGATTACAGGTTCTTAACAGACGCAGACAGATAAAAAAAAAAGAAAAGAAACAGACCTGCGCAGGGGGTTGACGATCTCACAGCGCAGCAGGTCCTGAGCCTGACCGGAGTTCTGGTCAGTTTCAGAGTGAGAGGGCCAAAACAAAACCCAGTCTGCCGAACTACAGCAGGAAAACAAACTGGACAAAGAAGGGCAAAGGGATGGATCACAGCAACTGGTTTTAAGAGAAGACATTTTTTTCCTCCACTCGTTTTCTCCATAGACTTAGACTTTACCTGAACAGCGTAGCGTCCAGGTAGCAGGAGTTGAGGTGACCCTGGATGCCTCTTTTCCAGCCCTGGTACAGGTCTCTGGCCTCGTCTCCATCCACAGGAGGTGTGTGGTCCTCCACACGCTCACTGCCCCACTCTGCAAAGGCTGCGATCCACAGACACACACACAACAGTGAATGACACAATCTGAAATATACACAGTGATGCTTGACCCTACAGTAATGGACTCTACCTATGGAGTTGCATCTCTCCACTTGATTGACAGGTGTTTCGGGGGCGGGAAACCTGGAGTCCCGCCGACAGTTGCGAAGTTTAACAAACAGCCCCTTGTTGGCCGGGCAACGGAAATGACGTTCACCGAGATAACTCCCGTCTGTTCCAGCAGACAGCTCCTGGTCCTGACACACAGAGAAGATGGTAATTTCACATTTTTATACACTTTCCAAGTGCATCTTGTATAATTACAATGATGTGAAAGGTAACTCAAAGTTCAGTGTTTCACAAATGCTGAAGTTCATTCCTACTGAAGCTTAAATTTCTGGATTTTCCCACTTACTCATCTAGCTCTCTCTGCCAAACTTTGTTCTGTCAGGTGACTTTTCAGAATGACGCTCTCTTCAGTGGTGACTTTCTATGACTTCCCTTCTTAATGTAAGCTGTCAATAATTGTTTTGTTGGACTGTTTGGACAGCTCTGAAGCCTTAACCATTACTCCATAAAACTTATACTGGCTAAACGATCATTCCTCAACGAATAGCCCAGCTTGTGTTGTTGTAATATAACCAACAGAATGCATGCTGCAATATGTTGGAATAAGACAGCTAGACCTTTGAAGTTGTAAGCATTATCACACTAATTTTATATTTTTAATTGTATTTATTGTTATATCTGAAGAAAAGAGAATGAGAATTAAATATGTATGTTCATTTCAACCCTGAAAAAACAACAAACCTAGAGGTGGCCTAAAACTTTTGTACAGTACTGTACATGTTAATGATGAAAAACAGTATCAGTGCTTTGTATTTGTTACTTATTATTACAAAAGATGCTGTATATATTAGTAGTACAACTGTTAATGACCAGACAGAATTTCGTTACATGTACATACATATTTATTAGTTTTTCTCATTAAAGAAAAGATGTTAAACATAGTGTCTTACCAGCTCAATTCCTGCCACTGGCTCTGAAATGCCATTAATCCGCCCAATCCAGCGGATCACCCCAAAAAGCGGCGGGTCGTTCACTTCCACCATGGAGCCCACCTCCAGGTCCCCCTCCAGCTCAGGTTCTCCATTGTCTGCTGAAGCGTCACCGATGTCTGGTGACCTCAGCGGCGAGGGAGGGCTGTACATGCCGTTGGCGTACGGAAGGTGGTCTGTCTCAATGGGTGACATCGGGCTGTGCAGTTTGGGGGGTGGGACAGGAGGGAGGGGCTTGAGAATGGGCTTTGGTGGGGGGAGTGGAGGAGGTTTAAGTGGTTGTTTGGATGGGGGCAGCAGGGCCACCTTTAGAGCAGATGCAGGTGGTAACGATGGGCTTGATTTACTGATGTTTGATGTCACTGGCTTCGGGATGGATTTGAGAATTTGAGAAGTCGGGTTGCTGCGGCTGGACTTTGGCTCTGAGGACACAGAAAATGAATCATAACACTGAATATTACATGATATGTGGAGAAAAATAACTTGCAAGTCATCTTAAAATTCCCAGGATATAAAAACCAGGTGTGCACTCCTTTTTCAAGTATTAACATGAGTGTCTACAGTTACAGAAAATGCATTTTTCCATTACATACTACAATGTACGTACTGTAATCAGGGATACACAACTAACAAAATATCATTTCCTGGTATAACTCATTTCGCGTCCAGATACCACTTCATATCAAAATACATACCATACTGTACCATACCGGACCATACCGTACCATCTTTATTTATAAAGCACTTTAAGAACTTTACAGCTGGCCAAAGTGCCATAAACAAATCATAAAACCAGGGAATGAATAAGTAAAAACAGTGATAACACAGGGTGCAAAGCGAGCTAAGAACAACAAAATAAAACCATTATAAAAACAAATGCAAATTAAAATCTGGTAAAAACAACATAGAAAATAATAAAAAAAAAAACCCATCTCACTCTCACATCACATTTTCCATAAATTAACTGACAAATAGGTACAACTGGCAAAATAGTTGACCACATGGAAAAGACCACTTCTTATACACACTGATACTTCATTAAGGATTATAACTTGTCAGCAAAAAGACAAAATGAATGTATTCGTTTATTCTTCTTTTATTTTGAACATTTAAGTGAAAGTGAATTAACAACTACGGATGTAATAAAATATATATAGGTACAGACTAAAATCCTGCAAATCTACATAAAAACTTCAATTTGGAAAAAAAAAATTGAGCAAATACACTATATATATACACACACACACAAAGGTATATTACTAAGGTAACACATGGATATGAGGTTAAAATAAATAAGATGGAACCTAGAACAACCTGAAGAGAAGTTAAACTTCTCCTTCAGCTAATGTACTTCTCTTTAGGTTATTCATTTATTAACTGAGTGTCTAATGGCACCAGTGTGATGTGTAAAAACATACCAGTTCTTGGATCTTGACTGGTTCCATATGTGTTGACTTATTTTTTTAAACATACCTTGTTGAGCTTATGGTTGTCATACCTGAGGAAACCTTGGTGATTGGCAGTAGTATTCCATAGAGGGGTGAAGGAATGTGGCAGAGCTTCTCTCCTTTATAACAGCCATCCCAGTTTCCAACAGAAGCGTCCTGTAATGTAGAGCACAGAGACACAAAGTCAACACAAAGACTCGGGCAGACACACAACAGCACCACAAAAGGAGAGATGATCCTAACAAACAGTTTGTGGACACACACTGTAACAACTGCTTTTTCTGGTCGTCTGAGTCTCTGATCTCCTTCAAGATAGTAGTTTCTCAATTTTTATTTACAAACTGTTTAGTGACGCATATTCACCGTATGTCATTTCATTCTAGTGAAATAGCCACAAGTTAAAACTTTAATGTCAGAAAACGAATGAATGAATGAATGAATGAATGAGCTCACACGTCAATCAATTTCAGAATACTGGGCTTGTTATTTTTAAATAATTTGATAAAGAATAGCTACTTACTGTGCATTTAGCAGGTTTTTCTTTTCATTCTTTCATTTTTTGTGCAGTCTTGTACTCTTTGAATTCATTCTTAATACACTACAAATGTCTAAAAATCTAAGGAAAATAATATTAAAAATATCAAAATTAAATGAATATACCTATCTTTTATTGCCTGACCTCTTTGATTTTATTCATTTTCTTTATGTTGATTTTGTGCATGAAATGGATTATATGAATACACTTGTCTTGTCTTTTATTTTTTTCCCCCATTCGCTCCTTTTTCTACATTATACTGGTTTTTACACATCAATATTGCCCATTTTATTTTGCTACCTTTGTGAAGCACATGCAACATGAATCGTGAGAGGAGCTCTATAAACAAACATATACAGAAAAAACCTTGAAATAATCTCTACTAACCAGCAGAATCCCAACATACATTCCCGAAGAGGACCGTCCTGGTAGGAAACCACAGAAGCGCACCTCGCCCCCATGGACGCCGTCTTCCAGGGGGAAACACACTCGCTGGCCAACTTGAAATGGCACAGGTGAAGTGGGTCCTCGGACATGGATCTGGTTTTGAACTTGGGCTGTAAAAGGTGCAGCCTCGGCGGTTCGAGGGAGCATAGCATGTGTGTGAGGAGGGCTGATGGGACGGTGCTGGTGATAATTAACGTGGCGGCTGTGTTGGTGATTTGACCGCTCGTTGTTGTTGCTGTGGTGCCCGTTGCTGGGGTGATTATTGCCATTGCCGCTGCTGTTGCGGTGAACTCGTTCTCGCTCACGCGGCCGCTCGTGCGCTTCGGGGCCGTTGTTGCGGGACCAGCTGCGGAGCCTGATGTGATTGACTGGGACAAAGAGAGCAGAGGCGTCTGGGCAGAGGAAGAACTGGTGGCCCTTGTAGGAACCATTGCTTGTTCCTTTACCAACTGCAGAGCCCTGGGGGAGTAAAAGAGAAGGAAAAGTTATTTACAGGAGAACTTTCTGATCAATCACAGGTGCCTGTTTGAAGCAGATTCTTCTTTGTAAACAGTTACATCAGTTACCCCGGGCTGTGCGGACTGCTAACATGCAGAACATGTACTTCATGTCTGGGATATGTATGTTTACACTCATATATTTGCTTTATTGTCATACAGTATATCTCTAATTTACACACACACACACACACACACACACACACACATATATATTTCTTTTAATATGTCTACATTTTATGGTTCTGCACAGTCACATAGCGCACTGTTTCTAGCAGAGACCACCTGTAATTATGTTGCACAACCTGTGTAATGACAATGACGCCTATTCTACTCTGCCATTTTCAACAAAAGAAAATTAAGACCTTTTTAAGATAATTATGAATCTTCTTTAAAAGTCCAGGGTGGCAGATTTAGCAGGATCTCAAAACAATCTAACTGCAGAAAATAATGTATATACTACTCCATATAGTTGTATTATGTTCGTTATTTCAGAATGGATGACTTCCTCTACTCCCTTTCTCCCTTTATACAAACTCAGAGACACAGTTACCTGTTATGTTTGAGTTAGAGTTAATATCGCCTTATCTAAAAACGCCAGAACAAACAAAACAAATGGTTCTGATAGAGGCCATTTTTTGTAGCCACTTTAAGGGAATGGGGATGAAGTTACACTTAAAGGCATATTACAGTTTATAATAAAGGTTATCAGAAACTGCTGAAACCCTATTACAGACGAAAAAAGTCTCAGAGTGGATGAATTTTCTTTTCATTTAAGTGCAAGAAACATACAGTAATTGAATCATGTTCAAAATAAAATGGCTTCATATTCTAGTGTCATTCTGTGAAATCCTCAAACTTCTCTGGGATACTGAAAATACTGTCAGTGTACCTTAAGCTGCACCCCAAAATACACAGCACTGCTCCCTCCTGACAGCGGACCAATGTATTGAAGTTCTGCCTCTGCCAGCTCATCCCGTTGACCAATCTGGACCCAGAGTGGGGCACCTTCAGTCAAAGAAGCCAAGTGTTGTAGCTTTCCAGTATTGGCTAAAAAGTATAAAACAATAAAATTACAAATCAAAACCCAGGAGACAAACCCAACAAATTACTAATAATACCCCCCTTTGAAGTGAAAGGTACTGCTTTAGTACATTTTTGAGTTAGTATAGTAACTGAAATCAAATCATCTTAAATAAAACTTTATTCATTGTACTGCTACATGAAAATGAGCACACACAACACATTATGCTTACTTATTAGTCTCATGCGAGCTTCACGATCAGTTACAGGCTCCAGTAGCCCACCAAGGTCCACTGGGACATCCAGCAGAAACTTCCTCTCTATTTTTACCATAATGCCATTATCTAACACCTGCAGGAAAAACAGGAAATAGGCAAACATGAGGGAGAGGACAGAAGAGACGGATGCATATGGTGGACGCCATCATGCTGGACCTTAGAATTAAAAAAAAAAATTAAAAACTACTTCTACATCATCTTCTTTACCAATCAATAAAAAATCATTGCTTCAAAGCTAACTGAAAACAGGCTCGTTTATTGATTGTTAGTAAATGTTGCCCCCCTATCTTTGTGAGCTATTACATCCCTACAATGCACCAAGAGCACTGAGGTCTGCCTTTTCTGTGGTGGCCCTGAAACTGTAGAAAAGCATACCTTGTAGTTTAGAACTGCACAGTCTCTTGAGAATTTTAGATCCCTACTAAAACCCCACCTATTGTTAGGTTACATGTTTTGGCCTTGTTTTTAGTTAAGAATTAAGTACTCTGTCTTTTAATTAATGTGTTTTTACCTAGTTTTTCTATGTATTGTTCTTAATTTTTTTTTATTGTTTTAATTGTATCCTGTGGTTGATGTTAAACAGCACTTTGGTCAGTTGAGGTTGTTTTAAATGTGCTATATTAATGAATATGACTTCACTTGTTTTTTCAGAGCTAAAGAAAAGCTGACTGTTTAAAACAGAGGTCTCAAACATGTGGTCCAGGGGCCAAATCCGGCCTGACAAAGGGTCCAGTTTGGCCTGTGGGATGAATTTGTGAAATGCAAAAATTGCACGGAAGATTTTAAGTTCAGTTGGATCAGTAAAATACGATCATAATAACCAATAAATACTTACAACTCTAAATTTTTCTCTTTGTAAATGTAAATATTTTCATGCCATTTTACTATATTTACACTAAAACAAACTATCATTTCACAAAACCATGAATAACCTGAACAAATAACAATATTTTGAAATGTCTTAAGTGCAAATTTACTAATATTCTGCCTGTTATTGCTTCGTGTATTTGTTGATCCACTGTAATCTGTAAATTGTAATGTGCATGTGTAAATGATAAACTGAGACATAATATTGTTAAAACTGCACTTAATTTTCTTAAGAAATTTCAGTTTTTACATGCTATTCACATTGTTTTAAAGGATAGTTGGTAGATGTAAACATTTTCATCGCATAATTTTACTTTTTTTCAATCTGAAACATAGAGGAAAGTTTGGAGTTGACATTATTTGTATATCATGTTATTATTTGATCCACTTCAGATCAAATGTGGCTTAATGTGGCCCCTGAACTAAAATGACTTTGACACCCCTGGTTTAGAGTTAACTGCTTCTGGATAGAGATGCTGACGATCTGATATATTGATGTAGATTAACAGGGTGCTATACTCAAATAAATGGCTCAAATATAGTAAAATGTAAATATTGTACTGGAGTATTTACAAAGTGACAGTAGCTCTTTTACCACCACTGTGCATCAGTTGCTATATGACTTTTCACATCAGTTGCATCCTCTAGCACCTTTATATTGTGTCTAGTCCTCAAATAGACGATGTATATTTACTTTAAGTAGATATCCGTACCTTAACCCACAGGGAGTCCCCTCTGCTCCTGGCTGAATCCTGCTCCTGGCAGAGGTACCCCCGCTGCAGGTGAATGGTACCTTCCAACTGGTCGTGAACCTTCACATCGGCAATGATTAAAAAATATTTGGGGGGGCGGCGCTTCCTGTTTTCGTGTGCCCCAGACATCTTATTCTTGTCTTAATTTGAAGGCGAATCACAGCGGAATTAAACTCGTCATGTTCCTGTAAAAGAAGGGAATTTGATAATTCACAAAATGTGAAAATAATAGTAATAATTATAAAACACCTGAAGGTCCGTTCACCTTGCGCGAGCGTTGGCAGGTAAAGTTCATTTTGAAACTTCGTTCATTTATTAAAACCTTTAGAATAGCATAAGTTACTTTCCTTGAGTGTTATCGAAACACCTACCACACCGTTTAACCCCGTCGCAGCTCTAGAGGTCCATTAAAACTTACCAACTTTGTAAACTCTTCCCGTCCACATTTAAAGTCACTCCGCTTCAACAACAAACCGAGCCGTGAAGCAGGAAGCTGGAGAACTGATAGGACCAGCAACCAATGAGAAGTTACGAACGCGTAGCGGGAAGTAGCTTGGGCCAATCAGAATGCTTATGGGCGGTACCAGGGCTATGGGAAATTCCACAGGTCCTATTATGCGAGGTATATGTTTAATATACACGTAAACAAATGAGGTGGTTGTTTTTTTTAGTTTATAAATAGAAAAAAGTGTAATTCCTTAAATTGTTCAGCTAATTTGGCTTTCATAATTTTATTCTCCCTCTGAATATTGAGGGCACAATTAAAAATGATAAGTGTAATTCATTAAAAAGTGTAATTATCTCACATGATAAACACCAACATGGGATTGCACATATATTTCACATCATCATCCATGTCAGTTTTGTATGTCAGTGAGCTCAACAGTAAGGGAACAAGTAACCAGATGTTATACTTAAGTCAAGGTAATATCACAATGAAAACAGTCAATTATCAGCAAAATGTTTGCAAGAAAAACAAAAGATTGCATGATGCAGGAAAATGGCTCCTCTGTGTGTGTGTTGTTTTTATATTGATGCTACATTAATGTGTATATTACATTCTGAAAAATAAATTTCCTCAGAGATGTGGTGGAGTATAAGTGTAAAATTGCATAAAATCGATATACCAAGTAAAGAAGATATACCTCAAATTTGTAGTGAAGCTGCACTCCACTACTGGTCTTAGATACCATCAGGATCTTCAGGATATTGTAAATCCTTGGCTCAGAAAATGGAATGATGCAAACAAAAAAATTTGCTCATGGTCCCGTAAAATAAAAACAGTTCTACTTACAGCTCTATTGCATGTTACATGATTAAAACAAAAGCAGATTTTAAAATGTGACCAGCACACGTACATTCTGTGGTTTCATATTTATTTATTGATACCGTATGCTGGGGATTCAACCCAAAGAAAAAACATTCAGTATCACAAAACTGTGTCTAGTAGTGCAAAATATGTAACCTCAAAAGGTTAAGCTGAGCTAAAGAAGTAAAAGCTACTTTGTAGACAAAACCACAATGAGGCATGATATTCATAAAGCAACTCATCTTCAGTACCTCTCAACACTCAATAAATTAGTCATAGTAGAACAATGGTTTGTTTATGATCAGGCAGTGCATGGGATCCAGATAAGCGTACCAAAAATGTGTTTCAATTCTAACGCCATCTCATATGTACAGTTTATATTATTCCACATACAACATGAAAACACTCAGATATGTTCAGATGATAAATAGGCACAGTATTGAAATAGCAACAAACATGATTTGCTATTGAATGGTCCATGAAAAGAAAAGTAGAAAAGTCTGTTTTCATTTGCAGCTTTAAGTTTCAGGTCTGGAGTTGACTGTTCAGGATTTATTTAGTGTCTCATCTGAAAGACAAAGGCAGTTCGTTGGCCCATGTGAGTGACTACGACATCGTCACTTCAGCACTGAGTCAGTGCAGATGTTTGTGGTGAATGCAGGCCTGTGAAAACAACCAGGAGTGATTTCAAGTCACCGCTGCTGATTGTGTTCGTCTGAATGAGTCACATGGTGTCTGGTTAAATGCAGCAGTTCACAAAACAAGTAACGATCACTTGTGGCTTCAGTTTAGGCTCGGATTTGAGTAATAAGTTACTAATTGAGGAGGTCAAAATGAGGGAGAAGACTGGTCTGTGTTAACAAAGTAGGTGGTGAGTTCTCCTTTTCCCTTGACGTTGACAACTCCTCTGAGAGTGACGCTGAAGCCAACGCTCTCGACCATCTGAGCTGTCTCCTCTGTCACCTGGAAGTAGAATTACAGAGACACTGTGAGCTTTTCTTTCAAATGATCAATCCCCCTACCATCATACTGCCTCTTTCCCACTATGATAATGGATACAAGCACCAATCCTACTTATCTACTAATTACCCCGCCCCCTGAAGGGAGAGGCGAGGGTATTGTTTTTGGTCGATTTGTTTGGATGTTTGTCAGCAACTTTACGCAAAAGCTACTGGACCAATTTCCATTAAATTTTCAGGAAAGGTACGAGGTGGTCCAGAATAGATCCCATTGAATTTTGGTGAATGTAGGTCAAAGGTCAAGGTCACCAAAAATGTGTTTTCGCAATGCTAAGAGATAGGGCAAATCAGGTACAACGTTTGAGAGGGGCGGGGTTTGTTGTGCCTGGCACCACTTGTTCTGTTTTTGTAGTGCTAAAATAATTGACCTTTGTTTTAATAGATACACAAAGTAAAGCAAGTGTTTCTCAGTATTAGGCCCATTTTTGCTCTTTATTTTTACCTGTATCTTGTCCAGTACTCCTGTGCTGTCCATCCTGCTGGCCACATTCACAGAGTTCCCCCAGATATCATACTGGGGTTTATGAGCTCCGATTACACCTGCGATCACTGGGCCGTGGTTTATTCCTGCAGGTAAAGAAAAGAGGAAAATGTTTACAAAGTTTTAGATCATTGTGTGTTAATTTTCTTGTCTGCTTTGTGGCCTTTGACAAAGAAGGTTTGGTTTAAAGTGCTGGATACAACAGAAATACAGACACGGATAGAAATATTGTAGCTTTAACTCCACATTTGTCTGCCAGAGAATTCAAACAACCTATAATTTCATTTGAATTATTTATTTTTCAATCAATCAAACTTCATTTATACAGCATTTTTCATACATGTTATATGTAGCACAAAGTGCTTCACATCAAATCCCCCACTGTCCCACAGTTGCAAATAGAGATAAATATAAAAGCAACAAAGTAAAGCAATGTTAAAAGTAAGAGTTTAATTAAAAGCTAAACTAAAAAGTTTTATTTAAATTTGTATTTATCTAACCTTTATTTAATCAGGTAATTTAGTTGAGAACTGATTCTCATTTCCAATAATAACCTGGCCAAGAGGCAGCACACAAACAGGACAAACAACAGAATAAATAAATGTACACGTCACTAGAAACAAAGATTAAATAAACAGATTAGTGTATCAGAGTTAGTTTCTTCTCTGTTCATCTTCCATTAATCATGTGATGAGTCCTCAGGTTTATCTGGTTTCCATTTGTGTCAAACTGGACGTAAAGTAGTTCAAACGAGCTCCACTTACACTCACAGCAGAAACAACACTAACGTAGTGTAAAAACACTGATGCTTCACTACTCACACTTAAAAATCATACAATAATAATCAGTCAAAATATCAGTTAAAAAGATCATGGCAGCACTTTTACATAAGTAGGGTTTTTCATACTTGTTTTTAAATTGTGCTGAAGTAAAGGATCTGAATCTGGGCTACTAGTTTATATATCACTATTTATCTGTTATTACTAATTTATATATTTTTGTGAGCTATATTACATTACTATTATTATTATTATTATTATTATTATTTTAACTTCTCTGTTGCACCTTTATTGCCTAATGAACCTCCAGGTGTTTATAGCTATATTGTATTCTATTTTTTTTCTTGTATTTTTCTATCATGTTCATTTTCAAACCGTGGAGCCTCAGACTTTTGTAATTTCAGTTTTCTGTATGCACTGTACATATGGCAAAACTGATAATAAAGCTGACTTTGACTTTGTGCAGAGCAGACTCACCTATTCTGAGTTTAAAGCTGTTGAAGGAATGTTTGTTGATAAGTTCCAGTTTATTCATCAGAGCGATTGCAAACTCCATCATGGAGCGCACATGACTGTAGGACATCTCATATTTCTGTAGGGGGAACCAGAGTTCATGTTAATGTAGCTCAGAGTACCTGTTAGACTACACTGACGATCGAGTATGACTGGGTTAAAAATAGTTTAACCTTTGTGAGTGTGAGAACAAAGTTAGAGGAAACAAACCTTTCTTTCGTCTCCTGGAGCCGAGTGCGTCAGCCCCACAGCAGCCATGTACGTGCTGCCAATGGTTTTAATCTTCTCCACTGAAGAGAATTTGGGCTTAGAGAGAAGCTACACAGCACCGAGAGAAATACAACACAGTATAATTAAAAACAGATTTCTCACAGGAGGTGCTGACGGTGAAATTATGATCCTCTCATACCTCATCAAAATCTGCTATGATTTCATTGAGGAAGCGCAAACACTCCAAGCCATCATTGTTGGCGCTGCTTTCACTGTAAAACTCTTTGAACTGAGGCACAGATGCAAACATCACACACACACAGTCATATGACTGACTGTACAGGTCCTGAAATACAAGTGATAAACGAAAACATGATTTATTCCAACAACACAAACAGTGGGTCGACAAAACACTCATGTAGTATTTTACAGTGTGTAATGATGCTTAATGGACTGTTTTAATATCTAAGCTTCATTACTTACTTTTACCATTTCATGTACAAAATTCATTACTTATTTTATTATGTATTGAGAATCTGGTGTTGTTTATTACCTAGATAAATAACTTCACCAAGGATAAAGGATAAAAAAGTCTGTCTGTTTATTTGAACTTGCAGTTTAAAAAGTTTTATAGTTTTACTATATTAACATTAACTCGTGTGTCATATCTTGATTAATCTCTTTTTCATTTTAATGGTTGGTTCCTGGTTTTTTAATTCACTTGTATGATTAATGCGTGTGTTTTCATCGTACACTCATCAGCATTTTTAGGGTTTTGGCTGCAAATTGTAAACTTCGTGTTTCAACCTATTATAGAGTAAACACTATAGATAAAGTTTTACTTACGCCCATTTCTTCCTCAGAAAAATCAATATCTCATGTATATGGCTCTTTTCAATCTATTAATCCAGTGAATTCCACTCTGATAAAAACTAAATGGGAGGAAGAGATGGGCACTGAGATGTCAGACGATGCTCTAATAATGCTAGGCACTGCCTAATCCAATTTAAAATTCTACATCGTGGTCATTACTCTAAAGAGAGATTACACAGAATATACCCTGACATATCCCCAACATGTGGCAGATGCCTTGTGGCAGACGACACGCTGCTTCAAAGGTTTTCTCTGTGTCCCAAAGTTCAGATATTTTAGCTCGATATCTTCAGTTTAATATCTAAAATACAGTTAGAACCTAAACCACCTATTATTATTGTGGGAATTTCAGATGATTTAAAAAAAAAAAACTAAACTTCCAGCAATGTTTCTTTTCTTATAGTCTTATTATTGCAAAGACGCTACTTCTCATTTATTGGAAAAAGAAAGATGCCCCCTCCACATAGATGTGGCTCAGTGATCTCACTAACACACTTCACTTAGACAGAATTAGATATACTCTTATGGATAAACTCACACTCTTTGAAAAAACTTGGTCACCTCTCATTCAATATCTCACTCTTCTTAGCGGAAATTAACTTTTCACCTAACTCTAGAAAAGTACTGAATAGACGGAAGGGTATGGGTGGGTAGTAGGGGGGTGGGAGGGATATTTTCAATTTTCCTTTTTTTTTCTCCTTCTTATTTGTGGTTTGTATCTCATATTTATATTTGTTCGTTATTGTTATATGTTCAAAGAAAACAATAAGAGTACATTTTGGCCAAACTGCACATTTATCTATATTGTTGTAAAAATCCTGTATGCAGTAAACATGAAACTGTGTGACAATGTGCTCTAATAAGAACATTTGAAATATAAAGTTTGGCTTACTTCAAAAGTGCTTATCAGTGTTAATGTTGCAATTACCACCTTTTTCATTTTAAAAACATTCTTTTTTTACTTTTTCTTTCTTTCCCATAGCATGTTGTTTTTTGTTTTAATTGAGTTTCTTCCAGAGTTTGTAAAAGGTCACTTAGGTTTACTTGCATGTTTTTTCTGCTGCTCAAGAAGTCATACAGTTTTTGACTAAAACACAAATAACATCTTATCACATTAGCATTTGTCAGGTTTTGAGAAGTTGAATATTAAATTCCAAAATAGTAGGCTGTATCTGTGTTAGCCAAATAAAATATGTGAAGGCAAAATGTATTTAATTAACAAAAAAACTGCATTAAAAACTGCAGAACATTGTCTATTTGTCCAAGTCACTTGAATGGATGTGAATGGGCTGTTAGTATGTAAAGTACAATCTAATGGGATATATTTTTCCTCTACCTGATTCTGAACATTTTTGCCCATGAAGAACGAGGCGACATGGAGTGGCAGAACATTCTGCAGAAGGAGCTTATTAACGTTCTCCATGGTCTCCATCTCCTCCCTCTCCAATTGGAAACAGTGGTCCAACAGGAAATCTACACGACAGCCGAGCTCATCCTGACAGCAAGAGATAGTAACGCACATGAACAAATACGGATTCAGCTGAGAAAAAGTAACACAAACTATCAGGTGCACATGTATATCTAAACAAATGTACACTTCAAATGACATTTTTACCTACCTGTCTGGCAAGGATGAGGCATATGATATAAAAGATGACCAACCAAACCCCTGACATGATCTGAGGGTCTTTCAGGACACCGGGCCTGTGGAAAAACCCATTTAGGTATGAAGAATCCTTCTTTTGAAACCTTTAGTTTAACATTTATTTAATTCATTACATCATTTCCCAGACAAAAGTGTCCTGTATCTTACAGTAAAAAGGTCAATACCCCCAGGACATCCCTCTATCTATAAAAGGGTCTTGAATAAATGATGGTTAACTGAAACTCCAGGCAAAGATTCACAATCTGGACTTTGAGTACCACACAAAGCCAGGTAATCTTACACCTTGGCTAAGCAACACAGACAGTGTGATGATTAAAGATAATGGTGAATGAATGTGGACAAGTGGAAAGTGAACATGGACTTTAACAGGTCACAAGCTTTAACACTCTAGATATTCATGGACACACACTTGAATGTATCTCATTCATATAGATGGTCCTTAACACATTGAAAGCTATTCAAACAGTGAATAAGATGTTTTATACTTCATGGATTTTTAATGACGCTGTTCAAGAAAACTTCATACTCTTTACTTTGTGCACTTCTGCCTTGCAAAAACAGCTGCACAACAAGCAGCCAAATACTTCCCAATATAATAAAACTGCCAAAAAAATCTGCCATGGTGCCACTCAAATCTGTAATTATGATAGTTTTATCTGGCGAGTTTTGTTTTTTATAACTACAATAAAATGACGAGCAATAAAAGAAGAAAAACATTAAGCAAGCTGTTAGGTCAGACTCACACTGACAAGTTGTGAAAGTCATTTCACTCCTAAAATTATGAAAATAATCATGTTCTTCTGCTGAGATATGATCAAAATGATTAGAATCAAAGCCTTTTTACTTTGCAGTATATTTATATATTCATGCTCGTACACCTTCCTTCCTCTTATTTGTATAGAAAATCTTTTAACTTGATATAACGATGAAAAATGTTAGATTTTTTTTTACCTCAAAAAGATTAATGACAAAAAAAATAAGTAAATAAGTGGCTACTTTCAAAGCTTCATCTACACCATTCTGAAACCTGCCAGTTCAGACCAAGCAGCCACATGTGCCACAGCTCTGTGTTTTAACTGCTGCCATTTAAGTCTTTTTTTGTTTTGTAAAAGCATATTTTTGTCATGCCAAAGTAGTAGCAGTGTTGTAAACTGAGGATAGTCATAGTGAGTTACTTGACACAGCTGGATTTTTAGTGTTAATGGAGGATGTTTTTACTCTAAATGTCAGCTCAGCACCATTTTCTGACAGTAGTAAACTCATTCAAGAGTTATAGACACTGTGCAAAAAAGTGAACAAAATCTAACACTCTACTTTGTTGCTCTTATGTTTATTACTATCTTGTGTCATCCTTTTTTGGGACTAATGCTTTTACTATGAAGCACTCAAACTTCTAGATGAATAAATCTTTGCTCTGTTATTGTTGTGTGAGGAAATACTGAGTTTATTTTACTTTAAATACTGATGGCTGTCACTCACTTTGTGTTGTTGTAAACTAGGGCAACAAGGCAGGAGGACCTCGGGGCATAAACGTGAAGGAAAAGGGCCAGGTAAACCACCACAGCAAGGGTGAGTAGCAGTATTTTCACTGACATGCAAGTCCGGACGAACACAATCACTCCAAGCATGGCGAGCAGGCAACAATACAGGTAGTACTGCATGTTTGAGAAGAAAGAAACAAGGTTATTATAGTAAGTAGGTTATTATAAGAGCTGACATTTGAAGCTTGTACTAAGAACTGGAAGTGCAAATTTGTGGCACTTCACTTTAGCATTTCCATTTTATACATCTTTGTGCTTCTACTCCACTATATCTCAGAAGTGAATAGTCTGCTTTTTACTCCACTCCATTTGTTTTACAGCTTCAAATTAGATTTTATCATCCCCTTCCTGTCCAGTGATAACCACATATCTCCAAATATGAATATTTTCGATCAATTCAAGGATGACGTGTTCCTTTATAGCAGTGTTTCTCAAACTGTGGGGCAGGCCCCCCAGGGGTATGTGAAGGCTCTCTCCTGGGTGTTTTTTTTCTTCAGGTTAGAACATGTAGCAGGTGGAGCAATTGTTCTAGCATTGGAGCATCCTGGACTCATTTAAGGATGTACACCAAATCAATCTACTGCCATGGTGATCTGTCACTAGACTAGACAAAGAGTTTAGGTTTGGAGAATGGACAAGGATTTTGCTGAAAAAGAAAAATGTGCAGTGTTTGTGTTGTTACACAGTTTGTACAGTTTGCACTTTAATGTTCTGAGATGTTCAATGGAAA
>JAPTMW010000011.1:649698-660545 GCA_029822955.1 Ostorhinchus angustatus
TCAGACACTGACAAAATCCTCCACAGTTTTAGACCAAGTTGAGAAAAGGCCTCAACAAGAAAACAGACTCTCACCCAGGCAGGCCTCCAGACTCCATGTGATTGGCTAAGGTGACATCATGTGACCACACGTCGTACTGCCATTTCTGCAAACCGATGACACCAGACAGCACGTTGCCAGTGTGAACGCCAACCCGCATGCTGATCTCTACCCCGGTTGCCTCTCGCAATTTACTACAAAGAAGGAAGAGAACTGACAATTCAGAAATACTTTATAGTGTAATAAGTACATTTTGGTCACGTCTTGTTGGATGATGCACAACTCTCAAAGACAGCAAATTAAGCAAATATGTTACTGAAAGGAAAACAAGGGAAAACTATTTTATATTTTGCACCAAGTGTAACTGCAGTTTTGTTGTGGTGACTTCCACATACATTTTTCACCACATCTAACCTTTCCTAAGTTATTTATCAGCATTTTGTTATTTCATCCTTTTCAGTGAAAATCAGGTATTACATATACTGATCATAAACCTGAGAATTAATTCAAAGGTTATTATACCCAAATAGAGAAAGCTGAACCAAAAAATACTTTTTCAACAAAATATATAATTTCAACAAAATATATCATAACTGAACATAAAAACAAGTGTCTACAACCACTGTCAGTGTTAAGATGACAGTGTTTCCATGTTCACCACAAAGCCTCTGAACATCCAAATGGATCATATCTGATCCATTGGGAAAAGATGAAAAACTGCATTTTACCTGAATAATTTCAATGTATTGATCAGATTAGTGGTTCAACAGTTATTAAACATTTTACATCAGTAGATGCTTTTGCTCTCCAGCCGCTGTTGAGGTCTTTGAGGGTTAAAACTGTGTGCATGTATAGGATTTTTGTGTTCAACATCTGTTAATCTGAGTCTGTCTACATTGTTAAAAGTATTCTAGCATGATTCATACATTGTTAGTGCTCATAAAAAATTTAAGGTTTTGCTAAACAAAGTCAGGGATCAAGACCTTCTACAACACATGTTAAAGCTGTTTTAAAGCCATGTAAGACTGCACAGAACAGAACACCAACTAAGAGGTTTTCCATTGTTTTAATAGTACAAATCCAGCATGAATGAATAATTTCCATTTTATGATGCTTCCACATTACATAACCTTGTACTTGTTGTTAAAATTAGCAGTGTAACAGCAGCTGAAATAAAAAGAGAGGTGAAGTAAAAACACCATGAGTACAAAGAGGAAGTTATACAGAGAAAATCAGATGCAAATTAACATTATCAAACAGCTTCCATTCCTGTGAAGGTGGAAATTTTGTGTGTGCACAAATGAGCACGTGGAATATATTACTTTTCCATTACATAACATTATCAATTTCCTCCATGGATTTATACAGTTAATGCATATCTGAAAAATGAAATGCCTATGGACACTATTTGTTCAAAAACACTTTATTAGTCTGAGCTTAATGAGAGGACATGAGTCAGGAAATGTAGAGCAGAAATCTTCAGACACAGATAAACATTCAGATAAACTGACCTGATGGCAGTGCACATGTCCAGTCCCATCTGCACACAGTTCTTGGCGTGTGAGGGGATCGGGTCAGGCAGACCAGACACGCAGTAGTAGCAGTCACCCAAAATTTTAATGCGAAGGCACCCATTCTTCTACAAATAGAAACAAACAGAGGGTCAGACACAGATACTTAGTCTCTAAACATGACGCTTGTAGAGCCAGAGTATTTTTTTTTTTGGTGGATGTACTGCAGTTATACCTTTGCAATGTCATCAAATCTGCCAAAAAGCTTGTTGAGCACAACAACCAATTCTTCTGGTGAACAGGTACTTGCCAGCTTTGTGAAGCCAACAATGTCAGCATAAAGGATGCTACATAAAAGCACACAGACAAACACAAGTATTTAGCATTGAATCTTGCAAAACAGTGTGTATAGAACAGAAATGTCCAATATAAGGTAAAGAGGAGATGAAGGTAAGCCAGAAATAAGACACACTTCCACAATGCAACTGAGTATATAAAGACGCTAGAGATGCAACAATGAATCAGTTAGGTGTGAATTATTAAATTAATGTACAAATATTCCAACAGAACACAGTTATTTTTAAAGACAAATAGTCTGAATTCTCTAATTTCAGAGTCATAAATGTGCATGTTCTTTTAATTGTTTTCTTCTCTATGAGAGTAAACTGAATATCTTCAACCAAACAAGGCATTTGAGGACCTCTTATTAGGCTTTAGGAGACATTGAGTAATGAATTGATTTATTTAGTAAGATGATAAACAGATTAACTGAAGCAGAAAATAATCATTAGTTACATCCCTGAAAGACACAGTTTGTGCCTTTCAGTTCAGTTGCTCCAATCTGTAGATGTAACGTGTCTTCACAAGGTCTCTCTTGGATCTGAGACATTAATATGTCCAATAAATGCAATAATAGTGGGGTTACGGCAAGAAAGAAGTTACAGTAGTCATTAATTAATTAATTAATTCATTCATTCATTCTTATAACTCAGATACACTGAGATAAAGGCCTAAAAATAAGTAAACTCATGAGAAAAGAAAAGCAATAAAAACATTAAATGAATCAACATTGCATATATAATATGATGGCATACTTATTAGGTTTTACCATGGAAACACTGAACTAATCCCCTCACGTTGAGGTAAAACTGCTCGTTACCTGACGTCTTTGTGCTGTCGTATGTAGAGGCTGTGGAAGTTGTGAAAGTTGGGTCCGTCCTCCCTCTCGCTCTTGGGCTTGGACAGCCTCTTTATCACCTCTGCTTTTAGCTCCACAGCGATGTAGCGTGGCAACACCGACAAAAGGAGCCGCTCCTGTTGTCGTGGAAACAGACAGGATGAGGTTAGGCGAGTTAAGAAAGTGGCAGATGACTTTTGAGACTTTGTGCATGGCTTTTCAGTCCTACGGAGGTGACAATCTGTTAATGCAGGCCGTAAAGAAATAGGCAGCTCTCAAAAGCCTCCTTCAAACGATGCCATGTTTACTCTGGATCACGTTTCATCTATTTGTCTCCTTGCTCTGAATAGTGCCCACTTGGCTTTGCCTGTTCTGTCGCTGCTGGGCTTCAGACAAGTGAATGATTAATCTATTGACCTAATGGCCAGAAAAGTCTACAGCAACCAAACACAGGCCGTTCACATAAAGTGCCCTTTAATACGAGCAATTAAACAGAACGATTTTCATTTTAGATTCACTGTAAAAATGGCCCAATTAGAATGAAGCCAAATATTCTGAAATACAACCAAACTGTTTTGTATTAAGCAAAAAAATACGCCAATGGGGTAAATAAAATTTCCTTGGCTTACAACTGGATCATATGTCTAACCAGTTAAATACTCTATTGGATCTACTGAGAAAATTCAAACAAGTTAAGATAGATTTAATATTCTAAAATAGAGAACACTCTTGTATCTGCTGGGAAATTATATGCATCATTGTTTTAGTTTACTACTGAAACAATTAAAAAAAAAATAAAAACAAGACTTTTCTCAATGACACAAGTATTTTTCTTGTAAGCAAAAAATAAGACTACTTTTCCAGAAACAGGGCTGTTTTACTTTCTTGAAGTTACAGTTTTATAGTAACTGATACAACTGACACAATATCTTTACTTTTCTATAAAAAGGCTCATATGCTTTTGGTTAACATTTTTATACTGATAAGTCAGATGTGGAAGAATTATTAAGGTTCTTTCAAGAAAAAGGTTCTGCAATAAAAACTCAACTAAAACCCACAGTGTGTCACATTTTTGATTTAAAATAACATATGTATAAGCTTTATATATTTCTACCTGTGTACCAAACATAACTAATGTTTTCCTATCATGTTCAAACTCAGATAAGTACTTAATTTATCCACTGTAAGAGGATGTTTGAATTGGCTGCTTGTTAATGATGACATATCCCCTTTGTTACATTAATGTTACTATTTAATGTTGTCATCTTTTGTCTTAGTCACACAGAGTGTATGTTTATAGCGTTCAATTGTGAAATGTGGAAGTGGTTCATCTATAGTCATTATCTATTATTATCTTATCTTCATGTTCAGTGAAAGAAAGCATATTGATTTAAATGAAGTCAGTGTTTAACCTGCTGATATTTTCTTATTTCCTTCTGGGAGCGTATTGCGCTGAACCTTTCTCTCTTCTGATTGGACTTCCTGAGGTCATGCTCCGTCATCCACAGGTGGAAAATCCCAACGCAGTTCACACATATGAATAATACAGCGTTTGCTACCAGCTGACAGAAAGGAGAAGAGAGAAATAGATAAATATCCATATTCTAATTACTAAAAGACAAACAGCTCTTTTGGTTCAGCAGGTTGTGAAGTTGAAAAAAAAAAAAGAAAATGCTGCATGTAATTTGCATTCATTCCTGAGAAACTGTAAACACATGACTTGGATTCCTGTAGATCACAAACCACCAATGGTTTTTTGATCCCTTAGTAATGTTGACAAATGATATTTCTCTTCAGTTGCTATTATTTGATACATGCAAAAACTGCACGGTTCATTTGCATGACTTTGCCTATATTTCCCTTTGACCCTAAAAGATGTACAGTTATTTGCATTTCCCTGTATAAAAAATTGGCTCTAGCATAAGCATAGCATATCAGAGAGGCAACAAAAAACACTGTATTTAAAACCACAAATTTTTACCTGCACAGCAAGGTCGGGTGTTTCAGGACTTGTGACAGGGACATAGACGCTGATGATGATAATGTGCGAAATGCTGGTCCCGATTCCCACCATGAGAGCCCAGGCCAAAGAGAGAGGCACAACTGTGTACACACTCAAAGAGAGGAAGAGGAAAAATGCCACCTGAGATGGAGAATGGACAACAGAAAGAGAGAAAGATAAGAAAAATGAGACAAAAGACACCAATAAAGATAACTTCAATAATAACAAAGGGTTAGTTCAGTTTTTCAGATGTTTTGGAGCACAAAAAAAGCCAATAGACTATTAAGTGGCTGATATTATCTCTCCTGCCTCACTCAAGTTACACAAATATCTTTGAATTTATTAGAAACATTAAACTCAAACTGCAAATCAAATTAGCTTTAAAACTGTAGACAAGAGACATTTTTAGCTATTATTTTCTGTAGAACTTAGTAATTCCAGTGGAAAAGATTGACATTAGCTAACGGCCAAGGTCTGTTGATAAAGTTTATAAAACAGTCGCTCTCGACCTAATTCAACTATGCTAAAAAAAAAACATGATCCCCTTGGATATAAAAACAACTTCAAAACAGGACTGTGCTAAAATTTATGTTGGTAACAGAAGCTTTGAACATTTTTACTTCATATGGATAAATATAACAGCTAATCAGTCAGTAGAAGTACATCAAGTGCCGTATTCAGGTTTAGGAGGGCTGTTTAACAGACTAGGAGTAAATGCAGAGGTGGAGAATCCCACCTCCATAAAGTAAAAGTCATGCCATGTGTTTGTTCCAACTATTCACTGAACCTGCTCATTTTGTTGAGCACAACTCCTCATCCAGGTAGATTGGATAACTAGTGGATAACCTGTGTTAAATGAACAAGCAGAACCAATACACAGCAGGACTTTTACTTTATGGAGCTGGGATTCTCCACCTCTGAGTAAATGTCTGAGACAAAGACATCATATAAAAAAAACCCAACTCTGCTATGTTTTGGTTTCATGTACTGCTTGTTTCTGTTCCTGCTGGTGTTTATGTCGGAGTTTGACACAGGAAGGTAGATGTTTCAGAGCCAAAGAAATGTTGCACCAAAATGTTGCCACCAAGAACACTTTGTAAATTCAGAAATCTACATTAAAATTGCTCAGTCCTGCTAATAAAGAAGAAAGTTCACGTTTTACCCATTGGCTTGTGCTAAAAAGAATGTATTTCTTTCCACAGAAAATATGAAAATGCTGTCCCAAGTTTAGTCAGTGAACTCATTACCAAGTCATATACTGTGATAAATAAAAACACTGATAAATATTGAAAAAAAAAAAAACAACCTCTGTGATCACATTTTTGATCATATGGCCCAGCTTTACTTGAATTCTATAAACTTCTCACCTGTTCCCACGCAGTGACACGACCTCCGGTGAAGATGAAAACTATGGCGGTGACATACAATGTCCCCCAAACAAACAAGGCCAAGGCTCCTCCACAGCGCCTCATGGTGGCCAACCAGGGCAGGCAGACGAGCAAGATGGCACTCAGACATAAAACCACACACACCACTGCCAGGGCACCGACATGGAGCCCCTGTAGTTCTTCTGTGCCAAACTGAAGCAGGAATGGTAGTTTAGTAAAATGAAGTTAGTGAAAACATATAAGCATGTTATTCAGTGTTGGAAAAAATTCTTTGATGAGTTCGCCCTCGATGTTACACTGAATAAGATCCAAATCTCAAGATGTGGAGCAACATTAACGCTACCAGTGATTCAGGATGCACTGCTCTTTAAAATGTCCTTTATTCACCTTGGTATCTCTACCTATTAAAATGAATGTGTATGTGAAAGCCATTGGAAAGAGAATAAATAGTGAAACCTCAAAGCAGGGCTCATGCTGCCAGCTTAAGTCAGTTGCCAATTTATATATATTGTTTGAGAAACAGTCATTTGCCACGTTTTGCCCTTTACTCAAGTTGCAATACATCGAGTGTATTTTTGTACGTATTTTCCAGCCATACTCACCAGTATTTAGTTTGTTTTTCTAAATCTACCACAGAAAACCACAGAAATTTAGAAACTGACGAGCAGGAAGAAACTCTTGGGTTTCCTTGATGAATCAATACTGCAGAACATGTCAAGATAACTATCTTCACCACAGAGCCTCTGAATGTCCAAAACAGACAAATAGAATACCAATTAAAAGCAGAGAACTACACTTATATGTGTCTTTAAGCATATGGATGGGATTACTGTTTATCAATATTAGTTATCAGACATCCGATTAATCATTCTAAACTCATCCACTCTTCATTTAGCCAACAAATAATTATGTAACTAAACTTTGTTTTAAGTCTTTGTAAAAAGTAAGTATAAATTTGACAGCAGTAAGGTAATCTGCTATTTTTTTTAACCACTGAATAGATAACAACAAAAAAAAGCAATAATCAGACAGAAACAGTATAAAGAACACCTCATTCTAATATTCACGGAAAAACATTATTGACCCATGCAAAAAGCACCTATCTATTCCACACTAAGAAACATGACTTATAGATAAAAGTCTGACTGGGCTTTAAAAATCTGGTGCACGATTTTTATTTAATCGATTTCTGATATTAAGTTATTTAATCTTCATTCTATTAAAGATATGTTAAAAAATGACTACAGTCAGGACAGAACAGAAGAGTAACTAATTCCACTGTAGTACCTTGAATCATAAAAAGAAAAACATGAAAATATTCATCAACAGCTGATGTTTAGAAGTTATCATTTCTTGAAAAGTTCTACTACTTTGGCCAGTTGCACCAATAACAAACCAACAATTCAAGTAAAAGCTGTTCTACAACCTATTTGAGTTGATCAGTTTCTTGTGCATTATAACTGCACTTTTCATTTGGAGTTAAAACAGAAGACCCATTTATGCTTTTAATGTGCTTCTATTATGTGTGAAGGAGAGAACATACCTACATAATGAAGCTCAGGAATGTCAAACACATTTTGGAAACACAGGTTTAATGTACTATTTCCTTGAGAAGTGTGTACTAAGTGAATACATTAAATACTGTAGTGAAGAACTGTTTTCAAGTACTCCTTGAGTATTTCCATTTCTACTACTTCATACTTAAACAACACCACTACATCTCAAGACAAATATGAAACCTATTATTAAGCATGCAAAGAAATTACTGATGATGGTAGATACCAGTAGAAGTTAGGTACCTCCACCCTTATGCAAAAATAATTCCTTTGTTCAAATAATTGCAAAAAGACATTATAATTATGCAATCATGGTAAGGACTATGTAATAATTACAAAGTGTTTGTTGTAAAGTTTATGGTTACTATGGTGGTAATTACGTAAAATGGGTTTTGTTTTGTTTTTTTATTTACACAGAACCAAGAAATAAATTCATTTTTATCCCTTAACTCACAATCAATATTGTAATTTGTCATATGATGTGCTTTTTCAGAAAAATCACACTATCATTGTATAAATAAATGTCCCTGCTTTCCAGATTTTCCTACTCTATCAGTTGTAACATTGAATGACCCAAGCACCGGTCTAATAATTATTTGTATTTTAAAGTGTGTTGCATAATGGGTTGTCAGGCTAGTGACTGTACTTAAGTCTGTTTATAGTGAGTTTTTAACACTATAAGTGTTCAGTTGGTTCAATTTAACTTATAGAAATGTATTAAAATGTTGTTTTATTTCCACTAAGGAAATAACAGACAATTAAATAGCTTTAAGCAGCAGAAAGAGCAGATGAAAAATATACACTGCGTCTGGTTTTATACAGATAATGTAAGGCACAATGTGGGAGATATATGATGTTTAAGTGTTATAGTATTCCAGCTGCTTATGGCAGTGTGGTGAGACAAATTAGACTAGGGGTGCCTAAATCCAGTCCTCGAGGGCCGGTATCCTGCATGTTTTAAATGTTTCCCTCTTCCAGCACACCTGGTTCAATTGATGATCAGCTCATCATCAAGCTCTTTGGAAGCCTGATAACAATGAAATGGCTTCCAGGTGTGCTGGAAGAGGGAAACGTCTAAAAGATGCAGGATACTGGCCCTCGAGGACCGGATTTGGACACCCCTGAATTATATGGCAGGCTATCATTTGAGGCAATTAAAGAGGAATCATTGCTGTCACAGGTAAAAAGGTTGGGCACCATAGTATTCACTTCAGCATTGTAAATCTCTATTTTGGATTCCTTCTAACTACTGTCTAAATATTGCAAGTTCAGGAGAGAGATGTAAAAATGCCAGTGACTTTTTACTGAATCAGAGCAATAAGATAAAACATAGCATCACAGCTTAAGCCCACCATAAACCTTGAGGAAACTTGGTATAGTTTGGTTTTAAATATCACATAATGAAAGGTGTGAAAAACTGCAACTGAAATCAGGGGATGGGATTTTACCTCAAAACACTGACTTATTACTAGCAGTTCTCAGTATCCCCCCCCCCACACACACACACACACCATGTGCAGGCACAACCACAATGTAAATAATATTTTATTTTAATTCTATATTTATATAAATACAAAATGTATTATTTGTCTCTTTACATTTCATTTTTCACTGATTTGTGGTTATTCTACCTGTCTTTTCTCTGCACTCGCTTGTTGTTTCTTGCTGCTGTTAACTGTGAAATTTCCCCACGGTGGGAAAAACAAAGTTTTATCTTATCTTATCTTATCTTATCTTATCTTATCTTATCTTATCTTATCTTATCTTATCTTATCTTATCTTATCGTTTTAGAACCAGTTAAATTCTGTCAATAAACTATATTGTCACTGTTGGGCAGAAACCTCTTATGTCCAAAACAGTTAATTTTCAGGAAACTTAAAAAACAATGTATATTCTGAAATAAATGAATGGTGTTAAGAGATGTAGTCACAAGCAGTTTTCATAACTTTTCATTGGTTAAATATTTCTAAAACCATCAGTACAACGTCAAGACTGACCAATACAATTGTTTTATGACAAAAAACACTAACTTTCTTCATGTTTTGGGTGTACTGTGTCTCATTCTTACCCTTCCTGTGGTGGGGATGAGGACGATGATTGCCACACAGAAGGCCAAGGACAGCACCAGCCCTGACAGCATCGCCGGCGTCTCCTCCACACACCGCAAAAAGGCCCTGTGAACAGCGTGATAACAGCAGCAAACTCCCTCAGCCACAGTGCTCCTCCTGGACCGAGTGCTTCGCCTGTCATCCTCTTCATCCTCCTCTGCCCACCTCACATCTATGCTGTCCCTCGGTTGGGAGACGCTGCATGAAACGTCAGGAAGCACAGACTCGCTGCTGCTGGGGGAGATGTCAGCTTTTGAGTCACCTCTGTCATCCATCGGGCAAGAGTTGGAGCGTTTACTAGAGTCTGAAGCATCCAAACTATGTTCAGGGAAACTATCAAAAGAGATGGGATTCGTTTTCTCACAGGAGTTTTCTTTAAGTTCATGTCCATCGCAAAGATCAGTGCTAAAACTAGTGTTGGCGTAACCTGGGCTGGACTTGGAGCTACAGTAGTCTGAGTCACTGGAGCCGTTTGGTTGAGATGAGGTGGTGCTCTCTTGTTGCAAGCTTTCAGTGGATAAGTTGACGCCATCGTCCAGGGCTTGTGGAGTTCCTCTCAACAAAGAATTGGCTTTAAGAGGTTCAGGGACCTGTGCTGTTTTTGCCACACCCACTTCCACAAAAACCTGAGATTCATTGAGTTCAGACTGCAAAATTTTGGGATCAGTATTTTGTGTTGTGTGACTAAAATCATCCAGTTCCAGGTCATTCCCTTCAGCGACTTGGCCCTTCTCTTCACTAGAGATGACCACAATGTCCGGCATCACAGCCACCTGTGACAGGTCTTCTCCAGTCCCACTCCCTCCCGGAGAACCTTGTGACTCATGTGGCATCGTGTATGTGTCAGGATCTTGTAGGTCGTCCACTTGTCACTTTGTGTTTCCACGCTGTCTATCTCTGTCAGTGCGATAAATAAACACCAGGGCAGTGTTTACTTCTTTATCTATTCCATGTCAGGCTCCATTCATCTTCATTTAGGCAAAACATTACAAACAATATCATAAATTAATTCCAGAGTGAGTCCAGCTCCTCAGTTTTACGGAAGAAAATAAATTATAACGATGA
>JAPTMW010000011.1:988567-998606 GCA_029822955.1 Ostorhinchus angustatus
CTTATATCTCACTGAAAAGTCACTCTTTAGCTGATTATGTCTTATTTTAAGTGTGATTTGGACTAGAAATGAGAAAAATACATTTGGTAAGATTTGGATTTTTTTCCAGTGTAAAGCAATTGAGACGTAACAAACAGCACACTGATGCTTTTAGGACCAGTGGACATGTGTTCATGGTGCTGGTCCAGGAGAACAGTGACGGCTTTATTTATGTCTGACATCTTTTCACACACCATTCTATGGCTCTCTTCCTTGCTCTCCAGGTGTTTCTCAAAGTCATGGATGCTTCCCTGGTGAGATCAGTCCTGTCAGCTGAGGCTTGGTGAGACTCTATTTGGAGAACATGTAATGGTGTAAAAGTTGTGCTATTAGAAAGCTAATTAGATTTAACAAAACGATGGTAAAATCAAGCTAATGAAGCCAACTCAACTTGTGAGGTACTGTATGTAGCTAATTATGCCAAAATGAATCGAAGGAAACTGAAGATAGTAATATTTAAATGGTAAAGTTATCACTTCATTTGCAGTTTCTGACATTTGTAAAATATTTTTAAGCAATAATCTTTCTTAATTCAAGAGCAATGCTAACACCTTTACTGATCAGCATCACAAAGATTTGCGTTGTCCTAGCATAATTCATGATATGTGTCTGTGGTGTTCTGAATATATCATTTGTTTGAAATTTTCTGAAAAATTCAACTCAATAAGAAAAATGTCAACATGTGCTGATAGAATAGAGCTTGTGCTCTCCATAGACATCTGAGCATGCTCAGTACACCCCCTACCACCTGTTTTTTAAATTTTATTTTTTTACACCATTTTCATTGTTTTTGTTTTTACTGTTTGCAGTGTTGTGATTTTTTTAAATGTGTCTTTACTTAGTTTTGATTGTTTAACTGTTTTTTGGAGTTCAACCACGTGCCAAAAAGCAACTGGACTGATTTAGAAACAAAGAGCCCCAAAATTCAAACTACTGGACCCAAATTCATATAGTTGTTGTTCAGTGTGTTCCAGTTTACAGTTCATGTTCAACATCCTAAATCTCTCATTGATGCACATTCTGAGTGCTTTATTTAGTACAAACCTGTAAAACAATTCCTCTTTTTGTCTTTTTTCTGTTATTCCACCTGTTTTGACCCTAAAACACACAGTAAAACAAAACCACTGAAGAAAAGGAAAACAAGCACATACTCACAGCAGCTTTAATGAACCTGAAACAGACAACAATTCACAAAAGCACCTTTACCTGGAATAATGTCAGTTGTTAAAGGGTTAACTCAGTGATTTAATGGCAGTTTTTACATTACCTAAATCAAACTAGGACCTGTACCAAATCTCTGAATGTGTCTACAACCATCTTCAAGATTGTCATAGATTTAACTTACTTCTCAACTCAGAATAAAAGACCAAAACAAAAAGGCAGAAACTTTGCCAAAGCCTGTCTGTATCTGACAGCCCTGTTAGAAAATTATTTATCTGTTTACTTCAATCATCCATCATTTGCTTCCCCTTTAAGGTGCAGATGTTAGAGGAATCAAAACAAAGCCTTTTGGATTGATTTCACTCTTGGATCTGTGTGAAACTGAGTGATAATGGTCAACCTGCCAAAAGCCAAATTACAGCTTTGAGGCTCCAGATCAGTATTATCAGGAGACCGTAACTTTAGAAAATATTATTATGGGCAATTTGTGTTGAAACTTTTACTCCAAAAAAAAGAAAAAAAAAAAAAAAACATGGAAGATTGCACGTGGTCAAAATTACTAGCAATGTGTGCAATTACTGCAAATTACTACATATCCCCAGATATTAAGATTCCTACATGAACGTGGCAGAAGACCCAGACCAAAGGTGAGACCCGGTCCTGGATTAACCTTAGGATCAGACAAACTGATTTCAAGCATGTTTGTTCTAATAATGACTTCAGGGAGTCATTGGAGGTAGTTTCATAATGTAGATGTATTAGTGTGTAATTATGTTGTCAAAATCAGACAGGCATCTGTAAGCAATCATAGCTACCTGGAATATTATAGGCTGATGCATCCCAAATGAAAATATGACTTATTATAGTCAAGGTCAGGTTTATTTCTATAGCACATATACAAGAGTGTAAAGTGTCCAAAGTGCTGTACAAGGAGATGGGTAGAAATACTAAATATATGATAAAACTAACACATATACACTACCAGTTAAAAGTTTGGACTCACCTTTTAATTTTAATGACATGAGATGGACCTCAGATGGCCAACGAGTGCTCAGCTTCACCCGGAACTCCTTCAAGACTGTTGGAAAACATTTCAGGTGACTACCTCATGAAGCTCATCCAGAGAATGCCAAGAACGTGCAAAGCAGTAATAAAAGCAAAGTGTGGCTATGTAGAAAAATCTGAGTTATGTCACAATTTTTTTTAACTACATAAATAATAATGTGTTCATATCAAATCAAAACTGTCTCACAGCATTTTAATCCTGGCAAAAGCCCGGCATGTACTAGACCCGAAATCGCTCCATATTGTGTATAACTTCACTTATTCTTTCTATTATTTAAATTACTGTGCAGAGGCATGGGGAAACACTTATAAAACTTCATCCGCTTTTCATTCGGCAAAAAACAGCGAACAGAATCATTCATCATGTGTAGTCATTCACCCGAATGACTTCTTTTTAAAATCCAAAACTCTAACATTTTTTGACTTGGTGGAACACAAAACAGCTCAATGATTATATAAAGCCAGGAATAAATTGCTACCAGAAAACATTCAAAATATGTTTTATGATAGAGAGGGGGGCTATAATTTAAGGGAAAATTTAAATCTGAAGGTTAGAAGCGTGCGTACAACACTTGAAAGCTTTTGTATCACTGTTAGGGGAGTTAAACTGTGGAATAGATTGAGTTCAGAACTAAAACAGATTTCCTGTATGGTTGTGTTTAAAAAGATCCATAAAGAAATGATATTCCAGAGGTATATAGATAAATAAACTCCATAAGGTGTTTGTTATTTGGAGATCCGTTTTGCAATGTGTTGGTGAATGTGTTCTAATATGGGTGAGTAACTACATGTACATGTTTCAAAACTGCTGATAAATTGGGATAGTGTTTGTATGATGAGGTTTGAAGGGGTAGGATTAGATCAGTTTCTACTTCTTCCTACTCTTTTTCGCTCATGTAAATTTTGAGGTTTAAGATGTTGCAGTTTTATGTTACCGTTTTATTTTGTTTTCATTCTTTTGATGATCATTTATTGGCATTTCTGCTTTCAAATTGTTATTTTACATGATCGAAATAAATAAAAAATAAGTAGTTTTGATGCCTTCAGTGAGAATCTACAATGTACATAGTCATGAAAATAAAGAAAAAATAGATGAGTCCAAACTTTTGACTGGTAGCGTAAAAGATAAGATTTACTAAAACTGATAAAACAGATAAATGGTATCTAAAAATACAACCAGAAGATAAATGAAAAGTCACACACTTGTTTTAAAAGCCAGTGCAAATAGGTTTGTCTTTAAAAGAGATTTAGATGCTCAATGGACTGTGCATGTGCGATATGTTTGGGGCAGATGTTCCGGAGCCTTGGACCTGCTGCAGAGAAGGGTCTGTCGCCTTTAGGAAACTATTCAATTTAATATGTCCTTTTTTTACTTTTACATTTTTATTCTGTATTACAATTACTAGTAATCTTTCTTTTTTATTGATTGTTTTACAAAGATAGATATGTCCATGCTGTTCTCTCTCTGGAAGAATCCGTTTTAACCCCGAACACTGCAAAAATCTAAATCTTACCATGTGTATTTTTCTCATTTCTAGTCCAAATATGTCATCACACTTAAAATAAAACATAATCACCTAAAGAGTAACTTGTAATTGAGATATAAGAACTTATTTTTAGACAATAGATCTTGAATAAATCTTACCAAGATTTTTTTTTCACTTGTTCCATTGGAAGATTTTTCTGCTTAATTCAAGATTTTATTTTATTTATTTTTTTGCTTAATTCAAGCGAAAAAATCTGCCAATGGAACAAGTGAAAATTATCTCGGTAAGGTTTTTTGAAATAAGATTTTCCAGATCTATTGTCTGAAAATAACATCTTATATCTTTAGGTGATTATGTCGTATTTTAAGTGTGATGAGATATTTTGACAAAAAAGGAGAAAAATACACTTGGTAAGATTTAGATTTTTGCAGTGTAGAGGTACAGCTGGAGCGGCTCAATTTACAAAAAACTTTCAAGCCGATTCTTTTTTGAAGTTGAATCATAAATACTGGTTATATTCAGATGTAGAAATGTCTGGCCTGTTGGGTTGATTCCTGTGCCAGAAGAGTCTGTCTGTTGTGGGTCCTCTTTACAGTTTGAGACCAGAGCTTGTTATGTTTCTGTTTACAGGGCTCAGTACTAAATAAATTGAGCAGTCAGTTATGATGCTGGTTCTTGTTTACTGCGCTCAGTTCTAAATGTATTGATGTGATTTACACCGAGTACAGCTCAGTCGGTATGTTTATTTTACCAAATGGTTTCCAGCTACATCCTGTAACCAGGTACTGGCCTAACCGTCTAAAAATAAGGCAAGGCAGGTTTATTTAAGTAGCACATTTCATGCACAAAACAATTCAAAGTGCTTTACATAAAACATTAAAAGCATTACAGCAGGGAGCAATAAAAAGTTTAGGCATAAACAAAACAAAACAAAAAACAGATAAAACAGATAAAACCTTTAAGCTTCAAAGAAACAGTGCAGATCTGAGCCGATGACTGAAAACTCTCTTTAAATGCAGCTCAGAACAGGTGGGTCTTAAATAAACTGTTTCAGCTGATCTGAGGCTTTCTGAGAGTTTGTTCCAGACATGTGGTGCATAGAAGCTGAACGCAGCTTCTCTGTGTCTGGGTCTGACTCTGGGAACTGACAAAAGACCAGATCCAGATGACCTGAGGGGCCTGGTGGGTTCAAACTGGGTCAGGAGGTCACTGATGTACTTTGGTCCTGAACCATTCAGAGCTTTATAGACCAGCAACAGAACAGGCAGCCAGTGGAAAGACCTCAAAGTCGGACTAATGTGGTCTGCTTTTTTAGTCTTAGTAGGAGTTCTAAAAAGTTGAAAAAAAAAAAAAATTGCTTTAAATCAGCAAAAAAAAAAAAAAAAAGCCAATGGAATAAATGAAAATTAGATAAGATTTCTTGAAATAATAAAAAATAAGTTACTCTTTAGGTGATAATGTCTTATTTTAAGTGTGATAAGATTATTTGACAAGAAAGGAAAAACAAAAAATATTCTAAAGATTTTGATTTTTTTCCACTACAGCTAGTTGGACATGTGACCAGTTCATCACAGGTCTGACATATAGAGACAATCACTCTCCCATTCACACCTATGGGCAAGTTAGATTAACCGGTTAACCTATCAGTGCATGTCTTTGGATGGTGGGAGGAGCCAGAGAACCCACACAGACTCAGGGAGAACATGCAAACTCCACACAAAAAGGTCCCACCCCCATCGACTGGTGTTGGAATCAAACTCACAACCTTCTTGCAGTAAAAGCGCTATTGGTGAACACATTTCATATTCAGTTCAATTCAATTTTATTTATAAAGCGCATTTCATGCACAAGGCAGACTCAATGTGCTTCATAATAGGTATATAACATGAAGGGAAAAAAATCATAAAAAAGAGAGTGTAAGTACATCACATATCAATACACTAAATAAAAAACTGAGCTGTCATTTAATACACTGGTCATTTCTTTGTATATTTACCAAACGTCCAATTCCATCCATTTTATCCAGTATTTACTTTATTAAGTAAAATAGTTGAATCTGGATCAAATACTTTTACTTTTTACTTTTCAAGTACATTTTAAAATGAGCACTTTTGTAAAAAAATTTATTTGGGAACTGCCACAAATATAGCACTGGGTCTTTATGGGTTAAAAGGGTTAGCTGCATTTTTTTTTGCCCCTGTATCTATACTTTTACGTCATCCACCACTTTTCAGAATAAGACACTTTGATCGGTCGTCTTCTTGCCAAAAGTCTATTTTATCTAATCTGGTATTGAATGGCTGTGTTTACTGACTGCCTATTAGTTTTTGTCTAATTTGACACCGAGTACAGCTTGTTAGCCTGCGAGTGAATTCTAGCTGTGAAAGATCCAAACAGTCTCGCTCTCGCAGCTCATTTGTCTGCTGTCACGTCTCTGAAAGGTATTTTCTATGGCGCTGGATGTAAAATGAACGATCTCAAGTGTAGTAAAACAAACCAATATCTTTCTCAAATGACTCTGAAATAAAGCCTGAGAATCTGGATCACATTTAGCCTCTTCGACTCGCTACGTTTGAGAAGCCTGCCAAGCGTAATTACTCTGCAACAAACATCGTTATTCACTGTGTCAAGCTCAGACAAACCTGGCAACAGGAGCGCTTTACAGTCGGTGTAACAGCGCTGGCAGTGCAGGCCGCGATGCTTTGAGAAGTCGATCCAACGCGATGCCAGCAACAGGATGTCACAGCGGATTTGAATCAGTTGGAACATGTGTACACAAAGAACAGTTGAAGGGGGATTTCAAAACGCTGCTGTAATTTTCACTATTGAATGACAATAAATATTTTTACATAATAAATAAACTGCCAGCAGGCAAAATGTGATGAGCTGCAGATGTTGGAATAATATGTGCTTTAGTTACACCTGGAGGGGCTTTCACTGGAAAACAACACTGATTTCATTTGACTTATGATGTTAAAGGTCTATAAATCACCATTTTATAGTAATATTTCTCTTACACAATGGTTTTTAATTATGCTCTTGATTTGGTTTTGAACACTTTACGTGTCAATAATACTAACTTTTATATCAAAATGTTCTGATTCATGCATTAATTCAGACCCACAATCCCCTTCATTGATGCATACACTGTAAAAGAGAAAATGTTGAGATTTTTTAAAATTTTATAGCAACCTTCTGCAGTAAAGATTTTAAGTTTTCTCAATGAGGTTGCAGTACATGGTACCAAGTTAAATTACTCTGTTTTCCCAATGATACATAGTATGTTCTGCTAAAACTTTGACTAGGACAGAGCGGGATTTGAACCCCCAACCTTTCAGTTATGGGATTACCTGCTCTACCTCCTGAGCCTTGGTTGTTGTGCACACGTGTGTTGGCAGTCCAATTTCTAATGACCATTCGCAAATTCAATCTATTAATAAATCTGTGTTGAGGCATCAAATGTTGAAACATCAAATATTGTGTTGGTCTGATTTAAAAATAAATGTTTTTCATGGCGGGAACATTTTTTCTCTTAGAACTATGAAGATCTCTCTCGCAACTGAACAAATAGCAATTTTCTTTTTTACAGTGTAGCTTACTTTATTAGTCATTATGTTAATCTGTTTGCTGGTGAATTTGCAATATTTAACCCATGAAGACCCAAATATCCACCGGCCACCAAAATCATTCACTGATCTAAAATGTTTAATACCAGTTGATCCACTAATCCTATCAATACATGTGAATAATAGGGGTTTTCCACATTTGAAATGGCTCACTTTGTGTATTGTTTCTTCCGGTTTACTTGTCAACATTGGCTGAGGCCACACTGAATTGTCACTGCTGTGTGTCCCAACATACACTGAATAAACAAAGGCAACTATATTTAAATTTTCATGGTTTTCTTCAGATTTAATTGAGAAGAAGACATGGATTAGGGGCCAAACTTCAGAATCCAATCAGGAAGTATGTTCATGTGTAGGTGGTATTTCTGGGAAGAGGTTTACCAGGGAAACATCAGTGATATTGTGAAGGGAATCAAGAGGTTAAAAGTAGGGAAAACACCAGAGTCCTGCACCGGGTACCTGACAGGTAACCTGCCAAAACATGCGGGGACGAATTTTAAAAATACATCTATTTTTGTGGATACGGGCACGGGTAAAATTAAATGAAATGTGGGCAGGTAGCAGGCAAGGAAGTGAAAAAATGAAAGAAGATTCAAGGATGAAAATAATTTGCAGGACATTTAACCCTGTAAAGCTTGAACCATTAAATCACTGACAGAAAATTCCAGTTTTTTGAAAAAGGAGCCTTTATTGTTCCTTCTGAACAACCAAAAAATGTTTTTTTCAAATAGAAATTTCCATGCATGAATTTAAATTTTTTATCATATTTGATAGATCGGGTCTCAATGCTCAAACATTATTATTTTTGAACAAACAAAAACATAATATGACACAAACATGTCTAACAAATTGGTAATTCCTTTTCAAAATTGTCAAAGTTGTCTTGTAGTGTCACTGGAAAGGCCTCTGATGAAGGAATTCCTCCCCCTGGTGGATTATCTGTGTATTGCATGTATCTAATTATATACATCAGGTTTTTCAAGACAGAAAACATCACACTGATCATGTAGAGGGCTTCAAAACTCATGTATCAAATAATGTCCTTTTGGCGTTATAGGGTTAATGATGATGATCTTCTAATTTGACCGTGGTTGATCCACAGCTGGTTTGTTTTATTTTGAAGTGAGCTTCACCTCTGTTTATCTGCCCACAGATGGCACTGAGCAGCACATATTACAGATTTATTGATGCATGCGTTTTAGCCAAAGATAAAGCCCTTAAAAGTGAGTTATAGTGTAGACAATGTCAGGCCGGGTCAAGTTGGTTTGTGGGTCTAATATATGCAGGTATGGGGGGTGCGGATTTGACTTGGGGGAAAAAAAAAATGTGGGTAACAGGTCGGGTTGTGGTGCTCAGTTTTGTGGTTATGGGCTGTTTTTCCTACTTTAACCTCTTGATTCTCTTCACAATACTGCTGACATTTCCCTGCTAATCCTCTTCCCAGAAATGCCGGTTTTCAGGACGCCTGTTACACTTGAACGTACTTCCTGAATGGATTCTGAAGTTTGGCCCCTCATCTCGATGAAATGCAATGACTGAATCTGAAGTAAAATTATGAAAACTTCAATATAGTTGTCTTTGTTTATTCGATGTTCATTGGGGCACACAGTAGTGACACTTCGATGTGGCCTCAGCCAATGTTGACATGTAAAGTGGAAGAAATGATACACAAACTTATGCAGTTTGTCATCTTTTCATGGTCATCAGATATGACCCATTTGGACCTTCAGAGGCTCCGTAGTTAACATGGAAACATCGTCATCTTCTACAACACTGATTCACCAGTAAAACCTAATGGAATGGATGGAAACACTTATTTTATGTTTTGTTAAAGGTCGGGTAGGAAATGTTTTCCTAGAAGCATTTTTTTGTACTATATTTCTTAAAATCAACCAATTAAATAAATACTCTAACACAAAAATAAAAGTTTTTAGTCATCTGTGGAATGGACAGGACTGAAAAAACCTCATCCAATCATTTTAACCAGCCCATTGAAATGATTGAACAGTGATATGTCTATCAAACTCAACTGCCATTTGCCCCTTTGTGCATGAATCATGTCTTCACAGGCTTGGAGCACTAGTACAGGAAATGAAGGCAGAGCCAGAGCTTGGATAGTTATATTAGCTATATGAGGATGTAAAGTTCATCAGAAAGCTATTTGTCACTAACCTAAATCACTAGGGAATATAATGTTAGTCTGCTAGGTATAAATTGGGGCTGTTCTGTCAACAAACACAAAAGTGAAATCAGCAGCGGCGATGGCAGGCAAGCGAATTGATGCTACGCAGCGCTCGTGAACAAGCATGGCGCCTTCTGGTACTCTGGAGGCGTGGCTCTGGGGGGAAGTCTGAAGAAAGGGGTTTGGACTTTTGAATTGTGTATTTTCGAAATGTAGCTTGTTCGAACCATTTTTGCAGGATCTCCCACAAAAATGTATTTATTTATTTTTCTTTAGTTTTCTCTGTTTTGATATAATAACCCTTAACTTTAATCTGAGTTTTAATGAAGATGTACATGATCAGCAAATTAAATATAGGAAAATATGTATTTGTATACCTAAAAATGCTAAATACAGAGCATTATATCAGAGTAAATAGTGATAAATCACTTAAGAAAGGTTAAAGATGTAGAGGAAAAAAATTGTTTGGGGACTACCAC
>JAPTMW010000011.1:2082784-2096159 GCA_029822955.1 Ostorhinchus angustatus
AGCGTGCGAGCGAGAGAGAGAGAGAGAGAGAGAGAGAGAGAGAGAGAGAGAGAGAGAGAGAGAGAGAGAGAGACTTTATGACTCATTTTTGTGAAAATGGTCCAGGCATACTGTGCATAAAAATATCAATCGAAGACTGGCCTATTTTTATATATGGACAGATTTCTGATTAAGTGCTCGCCTGCCTCATGTAGCCAATTTCACTGATTATAGCAGAAGTGGTGTTGTACAAATAGGTCTGTGAATGTATCATACATACTACACTGGTTCAATGTAGCCAAATCATTAAAATCCGGGTTCCTACAGGTTACTACAAGTTAAATTTAAGACCCTTTTAAGACTACCTAGAACAGAATTTAATGCCCATTTTACAGACTATTTCACATCCAGGCTGGCAAAAATGAGTGACTTCTAGGATTCAGGAAAATGTATTTTACTCCAACGCGTTGACTGTCATTGTTCCGAGCTGAATTGATTTCTTGCACAAGGGGCAGCGAGCTTCAAACACGTTCCCCTCCACTCGCATCCACCAGGCATTATGAAATTTTTACTTCCTCATGTTTACTTTTCACTTGCGAGCCGTCCCTTAAAGTTCCCAAAGTCAGCTTTCTCGGGTGACGTATGTGACTAACGGCTGCATGTGTGTTGGGCTGAATGTTCTGCGATCATTTCCCACCGGGGGCAACAAAGTAGAGCTGCACAGTATATCATTTGAGCATCGTCATCGCAATGTATGTGTGCGCAATAGTCACATCGCAGGTCCTGAAATTCAGGAGGCAAATTAACTCACTGTGTTCTCATCTAATTTTAACCTGGGTACCTAACACCTACTGCACACAGCGATCCACCAATCACAATAGTTCTTAATCAGTTTGCCGAGGCAGACCACGCCCCTGCACATGGAGTGAGCCGCTGGTGACAATATTAAAAATGACCCACGAACAAGAGAAAGTCACTGAAAACCAAGACTTGGTGACAAAAAGAAAAGCAACGTCAGTTATCTGGAATTATTTCAGCTGCAAGGACGGTATTGAAACACATGTTCTGTGTCGATAATGCCTCAAACCTGTTGCCACAATGAGAGGAAACCACTAATTTCTTTGACCATTTCCATCAGTGCCACACAGCTATTATATCCTCCTGAGAATTTTTCATATCGCAATATATAACGCAGGGTTAAAAAAATCTCAATGTTAGTTTTTCCAATATCATGCAGCCCTACTACAAAGTTAGTGATAATTGGTTCCTAATTTCAATATAAATTATCATCTTGGAACGGGTGGAACTGAGGAGACTAACATTACTTTCTTTGCAGTGTGGACATTTCCCAGACACATTAAAACACAATACGGTGAACAAGTTTATGGCAACATAACCTAAGGTCCTATCATAACAAATGTAAGACCTTTTAATGACTTTTTTTTAAGGTATTAAATGTAGATTTATAAATTCAAGACTTTTTAAGACAAGGCTAGAACCCTGTAGTGTTTAATGCAACTTATTTGACCCTCAGCTCTCACCCTGAGGAAAGGGATGATGTTGTCCTTGGCGATGGCCTGCAGGAGTCGAGGAGCGCCAGTGAGTGACTGGAGGCCTGCACCACATGTTGAGAAAAACGAGCCAATCACAATGACCCAGGGAGTGGGCCAGGCCAGAGTCCCCACCACCAGATTCCCTTTGACAGAGTCACCAAACCTGCATGATTGAGCAGAGGAGGAAAATTCAGCCCACACCCAGAAAAAATCATTACACACAAACAGACAAATATAAAGAGCAGATGCACTGACTTGTCTCTGAGGACGACCCCGTCGATGCAGGCTCCGAACAAAACAACGCTGCTCAGGTCTGGCAGACGGTGCTCAGGACAATTTTCAGATCAAAATCATTTCCATTTCACTTCATAAATCATTTCCAGAGTGGTTTACACTTTTCACATTTCACCTTGATGCTGTGCAGCATAAAAAAGGGCAATTATTTGACTTACACTTGCAGTCATTAAGTCATGCTTCTTTAAAGGCATTAGGCCTTGGCAGACCATCAACAAAAAAGTATTTTGCTTGTATCAATTAGAGAGAAAAAGTCTCATCTGTTTAACACATCATACCAGGCACAAATTCTCTGGGTATCTGTGCTGTCAAAATAATCCCATTTGGGGAAATGTGTAAATGGAGCTTAAAAATGTATCTCAGTAGTGTTTCAGTGTTTGCAGTTGAAACATGTTCCACCCCCAAAGGATACAGACGATGGAAGTGGTGAGAATGGCGAGGATGGTGCCGATGGGGATGGAGCGCTGAGCATCTTTCAGATCTCCTGAGCGGTTGGATCCAGCCATGATTCCTGTAGTCGGGAGGAAAAATACCAATAACCGAGAATTATACATTTTGAGAGGTTGTGTTAAAGACCCACTTGCAAGTAAAGAAGTGTGTGCAAAAACAGGCGCTTGTAAGTCTGCCTCAAAAACATAGGACAATAAAACTCCAAAATTAGAAACTGGACAGACTATAAAAGACGGGAAGCACTTGATCCTGAGTTAGCAGCCAAATTATGTGTAACAATCAATATCACACCCACTGTGTTTGTTCTGTCAATACTGGTTTTTTTTTTACTCAATACTCTATGCTTTTGTTTGCAGTTTGCCCACAGGTGGTTTGGCACTAAAGGAAGAGCTGAAAAAAGAAAAAAAACAAAACAGCACCGTTCTTACCAGTTACAGAGGGGAAGAAGATGCCCACCAGCAGCGTGAAGGAGGTGGTGATGTCGGCAAACACATAAGGCTGATCAATGGAGGGGGAGTGTGCAACATTTGAGGAATTAAGGGAGTCTTTCTCTATGACATCCCCTTTGCTGAGGTAGGAGCTCCACAAGTTCTCTATTAGGAGGAGATTCAAAAACTACATGTTAGGGGTAGAACATATGATTACAATCATATTTTATCCAGTTCAGATCTGATCTAAGTCAGTGTCCTCTCAATCACGCATACACACCTGAAAGGATCCCACTGGCTAGGCCGGGTATCCCATCTATCTTGGAGAAGTTGTTGTGTAAAAAGTAGTCATCACAGGAGGCGTTCAGGTTTGTGCCCTGGCAGAACTGCCTCCATAGGTCTGTGGTCTTCTCCACAGAAGCAGGAACATGGCTTGGGTCAAAGGTCGGGCCTATGGTGCTGTTTTCTGTTAGCGGACAAGTGAGGATTTACAAACAGTATATGAGGTCACTGTTGTTTGTGAAGGGATTTCTCTGTTTTTTAAAGGTGTCTTGGCCCAATGAATCACAAATTGATCAAGTGGCTCAACCTTAAAACATAGGATTAGTTGTTGTTTTGCAATTTTTGTTCAATACTAGGAAAAATTACAATACACAATGCAGTACAAATCCTTAGGACAATATCACTGACAAAAAGGGATAAATTCATGAATACAGCTCACGCTTATACATAGGGAGATTTACTCCTGAGGTACTGTAATCTCATATCATGTATACCAGGGGTGTCAAACACATTTTAGTTCAGGGGCCACACTCAGCCCATTATTATATCAAATGGGCAGGACCAGTAAGCAGAGAAAAAAGTAAAATTACATCATGAAAATGTTTACAAAAGTATCAATAATGTCTACAACCTGAATTTTCTGGGGAAAAACAATTGCAATTTTAACAATACTATCTCTCAGTCTCAGTTTATCATTTACACATGTACATTACAACTTACAAATCACACTCAAAAATACACGAAACATTTAGTAACAGGCAGAATATTGGTAAAATTACACTTACTTCTCTTAAGAGATTTCATTTTGTTCATTATTTGTTCAAGTTAATCACATTGTTTGTAAAAGGATATATAGTAAATGTACACATTTTCATGTAATGTAACTTTTTTTTATACTACCATAAAGACACAAACTGTAAACAAATTAACTATTTATGGTGAAATACACTTCAAAATTGTTCACCATGAGGGAAGAGATTCAGGTGCGTAATCACAGAAAGACTTATGGATTTGTGATACTCAGGCTATGATTCAGGTTTTACTGATTTGATGAAAAATTGGTGATGAAAGTCATATGCAGCTTTAAGGTCTGAATTTAGAATGATCTGATGTCAGGCATTTTAAGGATTCATGGATACCCTGATATTTTAATTGCCTAATTGAGATGATTGGATTTTAGACTTTTTAGGGACCTGGGAAACCTTAAATGACTGTGCCAATGGTTCATCAACATGTCACACCCTTGCTTTCCACTAGATACAAGTCATACTTCCATTATTCTTTGCAGAGGTAAGTAACACATTCCACTGATCTAATCATATAACTCACCACTGATAAAAGTCATGTTGTCTTCTCTCTCTATTGTATCTTTGATTTGCTGCAGGACAGTTTTTGCACATTGGTCGTCTGGAAAATCATGGCCATTTATGCTTCTGTTTCCCAGCATGCATACCCTAAAGACAGAAGAGCACTGGTCATTCATACAAACGGTCAGGGCGAGAAGGCTGGGTGGCTTCGTATTGTTGAAAACACAATACTTACGTAAAATTTGGCGGTTTGAAGGCCGACACCAGCGCTCCGATGTAGATGGAGAGGATGGAGATGATGACGCAGGCCAAGAAGATGGAGGCCAGTTTGTTGACGTACTTCACGCCCACAAAGACAAGCAAGGACATCAGGAGGAGACAGATTGAGCCGTAAACCCGCATGTTGTTCAACATGGCTGCCCCTTCGCCATCGGGCCCTTTAGAGCTAAAGATGGCTGCCTCAGGTGCAATGTACATCTGGATGAAAGAGGGATGTAAAAAGTGTGACAAAATGCACATGGGATAACAAAAAATTACACCGTATTTAACTTTTCTAGTTTTTATTTTGTCTTTGATTTCAGTAAAGTTTGTGTTAGATCAGGACTAAAATTGAAACAATGCATAAGCAGTTTCAATCTTATTTTTGTTTTAAGGAATTGACTAGTTTTAGTTATTGCGTAGATATCCTTGATATGCAGAAGCTGAAAAAAAGGGTCGGTGCATGACGGAGTATGATTTTACTAAAAATGGAACAAGGCAGTGAGTGCACCATGTAAAATAATTGCGGTTTTTAATTCAAGTTTTGTCAATTTAATCAGTATTTCACTTAAATGTATTTCTTAGCTACTAGTTTTAGGCCCAATTCCAATTCACCACCTTGGCCCTTGCACTTGGCACTCCCCCTTGTAATGGAGTTGCAAGGGGTAGGGGTTGAAATATTCCCCTATGAAATGGGACAACCTTTCGAGATCTGTTACATCATCAGCAGTCGTCAATGCTGCTATAAACAGATGCGACAACTTTGTGAAAGAATTCCCCATGTCATCAGCAGCTGTACCCATCTCTGTTGCATGGGCTTTGGGCATCTTTTTGTGGCTATCAACTGCAAACCACAGAAATGCGATCTATAATACACTAAAAGCATTTAACGGACAATCAAATGATTAAGCTATTTACGAAGAAAATCTGTACATTTGTGTGTTTCTTTCATCACACTGCTGCACTTTTTTGCTGCGTTTACCTACATCTTGCTGATGATTTGAACAGAATTATGGGAAATTTCTCACACCCCTCCATTTGTAGAGTGGTCCTGAAAAATTTCTGTTTTGAGGGCCAAACAGCCCACCCCCATAGCCCTTCCCCTCTGACTCATCAAGAATCAGGACACCCCTACCCCTTCACGTGAACGCGCAAATAGAGGAGTAGGGCCAAGGGGTGAATTGGGATTGGGCCTCAGTCTCCATTTTCATTAACTGTAATAATATGATGTAAGTTAATCGCAAAAGTGCAAACACAAGATGCATAATGTAGCTTTTAATGATACACTTGGTATTTAAAGGAACCCACAACCCACCAGGAGGATCTCGACGGCCCCGAGGATGTACATGGCTCCAGCGAAGGTGGTTCCCAAGTAGAAACACAGACCCACTGCCCCCCCGAACTCTGGACCCAGAGAACGGCTGATCATGAAGTAGGAGCCCCCCGCTGAAGAGGAGGACGGTCGGACAAGATAGAAAGTGTGGGAGTGGGGCAGGTTGTACATCACAGTGGGAGAAGAGAAAACGGTGAGGGAGAGAGAGAGAGAAATAAGAGGGGGGAGGGGGGGTTAAGGAGGAGAAATATATATAAAAAGAAAGATGGAGAAGAAGCAAGACAGAAGAGAAGAGAGAGAGAGAGAGGGGGGGGGATGGATGGTTAGTAACATTATGATGTTATGAGGAAAGAGAGAAAAGAGGACAGCTGATGTAAGATCATCCTATGCTTTAGAAATAAGCATAATTTTTCTACATGATATATTAAAAGAAAAAGACAGATATTTGGTCAAATCTTATCTGCAAATGACTCTTTATAACTGGTTTGCTTCACTTGAAGTAAATTGGTAACTGTACACATTAGGTGTTGAGTGCTGTGCAATGAGCAGTGTGGACTGATGAATCCACTGGTACATGTTCATTTGGTTCAAAGGCTGCAGTGAGAACCTTTTTCATATCAATCAAAAAAGAGAGTGTGATCAAATACGATCAAATCAGTCTTCTATTGACCTGTTGAATGCTGCCAATATGGGAGATAAACACAGTGTTTGTGTGAAAGTAAATCAATTATTAACATTAGCCCACTCTTAAAGCTGTTTTTCATACTTTTTACAAAGTATTAGTTGTTATTTTTTCTTTATATTTACTTAACTAATGGGTTTGCAGATATGTAAAACATAATCTGTCCTGAGTGCCTTATAGATCTGATAACATTGTGAGCATGAACTATCCACTGGTTTTCTTGTGTCACTACCTGCGACAACAGGAAGTGATGCCAAGGATGAAGCTATGACATTTCTGTATTCATGAAAATATATGTAAAAATTATTTTTGTGGGTTATTGCATTTTTTTTGTAATTTATTTACTGTACTTAGTACGAACTTATTACAAAAAATGTGGTTAAAATTAGAGATGTAAGGGTTGTATTGATGTAGAACTAATTAAAATACTCCAAAAAATTTTAAAATTCAAAAATATGCTCTGGTGGGCCTTTTCTACCCACAGGCAAATGCACCAGCAAATCAATGATTTTAAAGGTTTGAAGCACAAAATCAAAGAACACATTTTTTTTTTTTAGAAATTAGACACTACAAGACATTTTTAGACAATATTCTAGAAAGTCATTTCATGTAACCCAGTCCTTACAGTGCTGATGTTTTTCCATGAAATCTCCCCTTTTACATTGGGTACTCCAAGTGAGTCCAAACTCAGATCAAGTGTAATTTGCTGATACAATTTGAACCAGATATAAAACAGAGTATATGAAAGCATCATTCAGTAAGATAACTACATTATCACTTTAAGCACCAACTTTAAGAATAGAGAGATCAAGTATTTGGTTTCCTGAAATGCAGCCTTCTAAAATAAAAGCACTCATACAGTAAAATCTGCAAGTAATGGTGTGTGTTTAAGCCATCTGATGGGCTTAGTTTATGGGTGCAGCTCATGAATGAGGTGCTCTTGAGCAAGGAGTAAGCCTTCTGCAACTGGACAGGGAAACTGCATGCAGTCTGATAGACGCATAGTTTTTAGTGCTAAGCTGTATTAGGGAAGCCAAACACTTTTTTAATCATTATTATTCATTTACACAAACCAAAGTGAACTACACAGCTTTAACTACCATCTGAGACAAGATGGTGAGAAAACATGAGCTTTTGAAGCTGTTCAGGTGAGAAAGAAAGCATGGAATGAAATGTCTGATGCCAAACGAGACATGTTAGACATTAATTGGCTATGTTATAAAGATTTTCATTCTACATCTAATTATCAAAATGTCACATGCTAGTGAAAATATCACACCACTTTGACATTTGGGGTATTCGTCTAGAGGCGTTTCAGTGAAAGGTAAAGCTGATGGCGAATCAACATCCTGAGTTTTGGATGTGTGTACAGACAGAGGGGGAGAGGCGGACATGGGGAGACAGGACAAACAGAAACAGCACTCATTAGAAAGAAAAAAAAACATCATTAATAAGAGTGTGACTCCAGCTAGAGGATGAGAAGAAAACCTGAATGAACATATCCTGAAAAGTTCCTGTTTAATCTTACATCTGCAGCAGACACTTGGCCACCTTGAAACACTGATGTTATTCATAGAAATATACCATGGTGTAACAACCTAAAACTGTTCTAGAAATTCTCAGAGGGCTGCATTTGCATGTCCTCACCTCTGCACTCACTGGTTGCATTTTACTGCAGCATCGCTGCTAAGCCTCACTTGCACCAAAGCAAAAAACACTTCAAAAAGACACTTCTGTGTAAAAGGTGTGGAATTAGTATAATCAATGACACTATGTCAATCATTATCAGGTGTGAGATGATGCCAATCAAAATGCACCTCAAATGCAGACACTTTCACTTTATGATATAACCTTACAAAAACTGCTTTTGCTCCTCATGTGGGGCTAGTGTAGGTAACTCAAATTGAAGACAGACGTTAAAAATGAGTGAACAAACAGTGCCAGGAGGTAAAATACACATACCTCCACCAGCCTTGTTAGGTTAAACTGCTATACGTGGGTCATCCTCATTCACACAGAGCTGGTTTGGGTTTGCAAAGGCAGACATCAGTTGATATTAAAAACAGTAGTTTTCATTACCCTTGGACTCATGTCTAGATTACATCAGGGGTCAGTGTGTGTTTAAAATGTTTTTATAATGATAATAATACCGTGACTACCACTCCTATTACTACTACTAAGAAGAAGTCTTAGGTAGAACTCCAGAAGCCTTTGGATGTGATGAATGTTCAGGGAGAAAAACTCAAGTGTCCCTTAACAAAAGCACTTAAGATTAAAAACCTACAGTAATCATAAGAGCTTTTACATGCATTTTGACATTGATTCATTTTCTGAACCACTTAATCAGGTTAGTAACTTCTCTCACTCACTATGAGGCGTACTAACATTGCTTGCACTTGCACCATTGTGAATATTTAAGTCTTGACCCTCCCCCAAAGACCTGTTTTTCTAAAAAAAAAATTGCTATCATTAAAATCAAGCTTTTTTGAAAATAGGAAATATCAAAATATTGCACGCCCCTGTGTCAGCATGTTTTTGGCTAAGATGAGTGAGTGGAGATAAAACAGATGCAATCACTGACAAAAGGTCCAAATCTACCTTCTGGAAATCTTAGGCAACGTAAGGGGAGAACATAGAGAAATACCTGGTACGACACCATTAGTGGCGATGGCGCTCATCGATATTGCAGTCAACATTGTCTGGAATAAGACAGGACGACAGAATTTAGTCAATATCTACAATTTGGATTTTATTTTTTGCTCAGGTCTGCTTTTGTACGTAGAAATTAAATACTCACACAGCAGCAGCAAATGAAGACGATGCAGAGGCCCTGCAGCACTCCAGCACTTCCCACCACCCAGGTCAACCGTAGGAACAGGATGACACCGAAGATGTTCTGCAGGCAGGGCAGGTAAACGCCCATAAAAGTGCCCATCTGTGGTGACTGGAGGGAGAGGGAACAGAAATGAGTCCAACAAATAAGCAGGAAAAAAGTGAACCATTATATCAATTATTGAAGTCCTTTTGGTCATTATTTATTCCTATTTGTTTAGAGTACATTCGATTTTACGTCACTATATTGGCGTTGGGTTACATTATGAACCCAATGCCTAGACTGCTGCCGAAAGATGATGACGGCAATGTTTTGGTCAACCATGCCAGCTGCCTGTTGGCAAACATGAAAGCATGACAGGGTGGAAATGGGAAATGACTTTAAACCACCACAACTGACTGTCTTATCTGAAGTAGCTGTCATTATCAGTAAAGATAGCTGTGCAGAACAGGGTCACATCCCAGTGTGCTTTCACTTGCACCTGCCAAGTCAAGAGGGCAAAATGAACAGATAAGACTGGTCTAGGAGGGACTTCCTTGCGGTTTGAAAACCCAGACTGCTGATGAGAGGATGGATGACCTACAGTGATCATTTTAATAATGCTGCATTATTTGTTTCACTCGTTTTGTTGCTACATCAAATTTCAGCTACTTTAACATAGCAAGCCAGAGTGTTCAATTAAGATTTACCACTCAGATTAATATCTTAGCTCTAATACACAACAGCTCACCAAAAATATACAGATCAAAGTATCAAAGTAAACATGGAGACAATTTTCTAAATCCATGAGGGTACGTCACTTCCAGCCAGCAATGGCTGCCCCCATAGGTTCTGTCCCCGCGTGTAATCCACGTAATAAAAAGGTCCAATGTGGTGCATTTATGGTGATTTTTTTATTGAATTTTATTGAACACCAAGCCCAGTAAATGTTGTAAGCATGACCAGTAGAGGTACACTTTCAGTGTGTGTTATCAGTAAAAGATGTGAGTTATGTGCACACAGAGTGTTGTGTACTTTGTTGGCTTTCTTTTTCTCCCCGATGCTCTCGGCCTCTTCGTGTTCCTTGGCGCCCTGCGTCAGGTTTGTATAGTTCGCCAGGCGGTTGAGCAGAGACGAAACCTTCGGCCGAGTGTCCATCTCCTCCTGCGGGGGGTGAAGAAAGTCAAGACGAAGAAGAAATAAATATAAGTAGGTGGATGGTAAAAATAAAATTTTATATGAATTACAGATAAGGGATGAGGAAAAGGAAAAGATAATATATAATGAAAGGTGAGGGAAGAAATGAAAGAATATAAAAGAGAAGAGCAAGAAAAATGAGGGCAGAGAAAGAAAAAGATCCAGATAAGTGAAATTGCACACAGAAAAAGTCATCTTACAGAGAAAAGGTAAAAGGAGACAGTGAGAACGAAGAGAGAGGAACTGGCAGATTTCATGGTAACATTAGGAGCCACCATTTGTTGTGAATTTGGTTGTGTATTTAATAAAATAAAGATTTTGCAGCAATTATAATATGATATGCAATAAATATAATTCACCTGCAGAACATTTACAGAATAAGTACAGTGTGCTGGATCTGCGTAACAGCTTTATAAATATTTTCCTTCAAACCTCAAATAAAGCCAAGTTTCTGTCGTAGAAGTCGTCATCGTCCACACCGTGAGTGTTGTTGATGTACACACTGGAGATTTTGGAATTTCCTTCACCTACAAAAGGTAGATGGAGATGAGTATAATTAAACAGAAGTGGCAGGATGTGACTAAGAATATTTATCTAAGTACTGTACTTGAGAACACGTTTGAGTTAGTTGTACTTTACTTCACTTTTTCATCCCTTAAGTGTCCAGTGAAAATCCCATTTTTGCCTTGAAAGGTTTGTGATGAACTGAAGGATGATGCGCTACTTTATTAGTTCAGAAAATTAAATTCCTTAAGATAATGTCTTTAAAAATCCTCTTGAGTTGAGTGGATGTGGAGTTTCACAAAGCTGCAACCAGAGCCGTTTGTGTGAGTTCATGAAAATATTTTAGATATATGTCGTTCACACGGGACAGTGAAACTATAAACATCTGTATCATATTTCATATATAAGCAAATGATACGATGAGCTTATAGAACATGATGAAATGATGTAGACTGAATAACTTTATATGTTGTTGGTAGTTGAAACAATATCAACCTTAAATACAGATAGCAGTAAAAATTCAAACACACACATTAATGCAGCAGTAATATTAATAATCAAATATTAAAAGGGACCATTTTACTGCACTGTGACTTGTCTTTGTACATTTTGCTGATAATATTTACAAACTTAAAGTCTTGAATAAGGACTGTCTACTTGCAGTGGAATATTTTCACAGTGCTTATGCTTAAAGTAAAGTGTCTGAATCCTTCTTCCACAACTGATAAACCAAGAGAGAACTGAAACAAGAGAGCAATCTTCAACATGACTCATCACACTGGAGGTCATTTTCATCCCTGTCACTAAAGCTTAGTAGAGTTGATTCATCCCAACTTTTTTTCTCCCAGACATGCACACGGTTTGATGAAATGGCCATCACGTCGCTGGTTCAGTTCCGCCTCAGTCAGCACAGACCACTGCATCAGCAGCACCTGAGTCAGCAACATCACTTCCCTCCCCTCGGCCGCCGCGCTCACGCAAATGGCCGCGCTCGCTGTCATACTTCACAAAAAGACTCCCCGTACATGACACGACTTGAGATTAAAGAAAACACTGTTGTTCAAACAGGAAGCTGCACTTCATGCTGACCGATTGTTCCCAAAATGCATCAGCAGCATCCACGCTGTTACTGAACTACAGTTGTAGAATGGAACACAGAATAAAACCTACCAACGATGTGACGAAAAAATAAATAAGTCGAGAAAATACCTACTGTATGTTAGAAAAAACTATCAGCATTTGGTCTGTGGGTGTAAGTTTGCATCCTGCTTAGTTAAAGATAGAACAGCAGGAACGAGAACAGTAATCAGCACAGCAGAAAACGGTCACCTTATAATGCCAATCAATACCATATGTTAGGCATTCCCACTGGCTGATATTTTAGATACTATTAATACTGCATCCTTTTCAACTATGCTTAAAATATACTAACAGTTAAGAAGATACAAATAAATACGTTTTTTTTAAAATAAATATCAGTGCAATTTCACCCATTTCTGAGAATATGGACCAAATGCTGCCACATATGCACCAAGCCGTGGCATGTAAAACACCTAACCTGCTGATCAGGACCGTCGGGAGTGTGAAAGATAACGACAGCGTCTTATGTCAACATTCCCAGACATGTCAGACATTATCAGCTCAACCCCCACCAGACGTTATCAGTTGTTTACCTGCACTGTTGTTTAGTGGACAGTAGACCTCTTAACATGAGGACTAAGTGACCAACTGATTCCGAAGAAAAATGCCCCAAACTGTGTTGTACAAAAGAAATGGTACATGGCTGAAGACTGGACAGTGGAGTAGAGTGTATTAAAATGTGCCTTAAGCCACTAGAGCCAGAGGACGCTGACCTACCGCAGAATCAGCCTCATCCCTGTCAGTCTGCAGCACGGATCACTGCACTGCAGTACAACCACCACGTTTTGTCAGAGCTGAAAACAATATCTCACATATACGAGTAAAAATGAAAATCTTGGTGTCAAACTATGACACATCACTATAAAACTTTATTGAAATGTGTAAATAAATAGTAATGTAAATAATACAGGCAGAGCCACAAGACTATACAACAGTTCTCAGTAAACCCCCCATATGACACCGTGTGCAATCACAATGTAAATACATAAATAATGTTTCATTTGAATTCTAATTCCATATTTTTATAAATGCCAAATTTCTTTTTTTCTTTTTATAGTTCATTTTTCACTCATTTGTAGTTTTTCTACCCATCTTTCCTCTGTACTTGCTTGTTGTTGCTACTGTTAACTGAAATTTCCCCACAGTGGGATAAATA
>JAPTMW010000011.1:2431047-2443559 GCA_029822955.1 Ostorhinchus angustatus
AAGCTCAGGTCAGTGAGAGGCTTTATCTAGAATAGAATAGAATAGAATAGAATAGAATAGAATAGAATAGAATAGAACAGAACTTTATTCTCACTGTTACAGAAACAATGAAAATCTGTTTAGTAGCTCTGTTTTGTTTAGCAGTGAAAACACTACAAAAATATTAAACAAAATACTGAAAAATGTATGCATCCAGGATAAAATATTAAATGTACAAATGCTACTAAAGTACCACTAAAACGGCTAAAATATACAAAAGCTAACTCTATACCATAGTTGAGAGATATGTACAAAAATAAGGATTTATACAGAAAATATATGATATATACAAGATAAGCTTAAGAAAAACAAGGGGCATGTATTGTGACTACTGCACTGAGGACACACACTAACACTGTGTTATGTGTCCATCAAATATACAGCAACACAAGCAGGAGTGCTTGTCTTTTAGAAATGTTTGCATTTACTTCAACAGAGAGATTATGTGCAACTTCATCAAACCAAGTTCTTATTCGTGATGGTAGGTTTAAGGCAACTGTATAATCACAACTCTGTACCACAGTAGTTTCAGATATTCTTGACAGATCCTTCCTCCAATTGGAGAAACACAATTCGTCTAGTCTGTGCTCTATTTAGTCTAAACTTAGATAAACTAAACAATTAAAAGCAGATCTTTCAAACTCGGTAAAAACTTGAGTGACAGTAGATCATGTATGACCAATCTACTCCATAAATAAAGGGTAGATAGACTGGATGTAATCTCCCAAATAAACACATGCATGTGCATGACAACTGTCAGGCATAATGCAACACAAAATGCAATTATGAGAGATTTCAATATAAATCTGAGAATGGAATGATAAACTGCATTCAGAGAACTGAGACGCAAAGCAGTGGCTAATCTATAAATCACATCATCATCATCCATAACAGAGTGAAAGGCAGACTCAACAGTGCCTTTCATCAAAAGCATGGAGAACTTGGATCTATTGCTACACACACATTTTGGATTACTTGTTAACAAATTCTGAAGTATGAGTTTGTAATTGACCCAACTGTTGAGGTATTTATTTTCTATATGATCATATGGACTCAGTATTACTTGGGCAGAACTTTGTCAAGTGCTACAATATGTAGTTTCATCCATCCATGCCAATTACAACAATCTTCTGTTAACAGTGTACCCCAAAGTGCTGACCTCTCTACACTGACAGGCATCTGTGATGGACTGTCACAGTGGAAAAGGCAACAACAGCTGAGCAAGTCTGAAGCCATCTGCATATCTGCATTAGCTACTCATGCAAAAACGACAGGGTGCAAATCCTGCGAGACAGCGAGTTACAGCGCCAAATGCTTAAAAACAAGGACTGATAGAGAAGATAGGGACAGGGGTTAGAGGTCAAAGGTCAGGGATGAGAATGTAATAAAGCATGAAGAAAGAATAGTTTGAAACTGCAAAAATGTCCGTATTTTCAGATCACTCCTGCTGAGGGTTATAGAATAACGTTGCGTTCTAGTTTGAAGAAAAGTCGGATTGGTCTTAGTAAATTTTGTAAAAGCGGACATTTTCGCAGTCTCTGACAGTGATTTCATTCCAAAAAATGGTCAAACCACCAATGGAAACCTCATATTTTCCACTGATGGTGTCACCATTCTTCTCTATCCACCCCTCTATTGGTTTCTTACCATCGTCACAACGTAACTCATGCACGTATCCTTCGCTGTCACCCTCATGATCATCATCATCATACTCTTCCTCATGGTGGCTCATGCTGCCAGAACCCTTACCATCGAGGAAACTGAGGTGAGCGAAGCAGCAAGTAGTCATGAACTCCGACAGCTTGCCCGTCTGGATCCTGGAGGTGAAAATGTAGGTGAAAATCATGAGGAAACACTTCAGGGAAAAAAAAAGGTTTTGTGTTTGTTACATTAAATAAGTCCCTTGATTGGAAAGATGTTATTTATTTATTTATTTTTATGGATTGCACTAGAGCTGCAAGGAATGACTATTTCAACAGTTAACTTGTCAACAATTACTGTAACACGTAATCAACTAGTCAAATTGTGATCTGCAAAAAAAAAAAGGCTCTTATTTGTATTTATTGCAGCTATAAAATACTTTTTCTTTTCTTTAACAAGAAAAGTTGATGCACAACAATAAAATCACCTATGGGGGAATAATACGCAAAAAAAAACATGTGCCTTTGTAATATTGAGTAGGAGGTATCGAAAACACACACTTTTTTAAGTCATCTTTGACAATTATTTAGATGTGAAAAATGTGAAGATTTTGAAACAGATGAGTTCACCATAGTTTAAGTATTTTTCTGTGAAAGGATTTTTGGGAAAATCCTCAAAATATATCTATAAGAATGTGATTTCACATGAACATGAAAGGGACCAACAACTACGTAGACTTTCTGTATCTAACCTGAATGAGATTTAGTGATTGTCAATTCAACTACTAATGACCTGTTGAGTACTAAATTACTCATCAACTAATTTTGCAGAAAACTGTCAACTAGTCGACTAGTTGTTGCAGCTCTAGCTTTTTTTTTTTTTTTTTTCTTAAAGCTGTGAAACTCTTGCCCCCTACAGAGGACAGAAACACATTGCTGAGTCGGAGGAGGAAATCACTGCACAGCCCATCTATATTATAAAAGCCAAGAGGCCTCTGCGTGCATGTGTGTGTCCAGGAATTCACACAAAACCTGGAAAGAGCTGACTGCTGCAGTTTGGCATATTTATGTATTTTTGGTCAAGAAAGAGACTTGCGAAAACAGCAAGTTGATAGGACCAATATTTTGGGATATATTGATAATTCTGGAATACAATAGCGTTACAATCATGTTGCTATGGCCAGAACGCTTTGGCTGTGATTGGTGGACAAATGCGGTACAGCGTGCACAAATACACACCATAAAAACTAACACATCTAGAACCCGTGGATCCCTATGGGTCAACGTGGTAGATATTTCTTTAATTCTTTAATTTAATTAGTCTAAAACCCACCTGTATCGCCACTATTTGATTTGTTGCTTTCAGTATCCACAGCCTAAATCATGTCTTTGACCCCTGACTCCATTTTTTTTAATCTAGGTCTATCATTTTCCATTTGTACTGACATATATTTTCCACCAATAGAAAAATGGAGGACCGGTGCTGAAGACAGCTAAGGGTCAAATACCTCTATTTGTCATAATGAAGTCTGGGTCTATGTTGTGTTTAGGAGCTGGTCATTTGTTGATCTCAACCTTTTTTGAACAACCCCCCTTCACCTCATCATGAGCCTCCTGCTTCATTCAGATACTCCGTAACATCAGAAAATAAACATTTGCAGGCGAGGGAATAAAACCATCAACACTATACTGCCTGCACACTTTCTTGCTCTCCATCATGTTGTTTGATTAAGTTTCGATATCAATTTTTTTATACATAATTGTGCTTGTGTACATTTTTATTGGATGTGGAATTTTAACCCGTGAAGTCGGAGTTCAGCTGCTGTCAGCCGTCAGGAGCCGTCAACCCCTTAGCCCAAAGATTCTAGAGTTCAGTCAGGGCTGCATAGGAGTTTGTTTAGGGGCGTTTCTATAGAGATAACATGTAATAGTAAGAAAACGAGAGCACCAGCAGTGTTTGTATTTCTAATCACGCCCAAAATACATAGATTTATCTTATTTCATGTTCAAATGAGCAAAGTTTGTTCTGTTATATAACTTACACATTATGATCAATAACAGTGACTCGAATGCCCCCCAGCTGTGCCTGAGTGCCCCCTCTCAGCTTTCGCATTCAAAATGCTCCCCTGACGTTGTCCAAACACCCCCTGGGGAGCGGTACTACCCCTGTTGAGAAACCCTAATACACACCAACTCCACTTTGAGACAAGACCTCATTTTTTTAAACAACAGAAACAGCCCTGACTGTTTTTTTTTTTTTCTTTCCTACATAAAATATGAGAAAGAGACGCACCTTGATCCTCCATAGTATCCATCTTGTAGCTTCTTCAGAGTAGCCAAAACAGCAGGGTCCAGGTCTGTGCGGTCTTCAGCTAACAACACAAACAAAACATATGCAAGCATTGTCAAAGACTGTTACCACCAGCACACGAAATGTTTGATCTCCCATCATGCAGAAGATACAGGATCATAAGAGCACAGACTACAAGACTGACAAACAGCTTCTACTCTAAAGCAATAATTACACTTCACTCTGCAATAACTACCCACATGTAATAATCAACAATGTGAAATAATGAAAAATCAACAATGTGTAATGATCACAATCAGAAATGTGTAATAATCAACAATGTGCAATCATGGAAAACCACCATTGTGTAATAATCAACAATGTGTAATAATGAAAAATCAATAATGCACAAAAACTACTGTACCCTTACCTCTTCTCTCCACCTAACTAGGTATGAATGTGTGGAGGTGTGACTTGACTGAATGGGAGCAGGGTGAGTGTGTGTGTTTTTTTTTGTTTTTTTTTTAAATATTTAATACTATTTAAATATTTTGCATTTTACCAATATTTTCCTTTTTTTTTTACTCAAAAAGTACCATCTTTTAAAAGCGCATCAGAATGTCATTGTGCATGCGCTGTCTCTTCACACTTACTTTCCTTTTTTACAACAGTTTTTTTCAGTGTTTTTGTATGAAACTGAGCTATTGTGTAATTCCCCAAGTGATTTCCCTTGTGGATCAATGAAGTTTGTCTAAGTCTAAGTCTGCGTATACAATGACAAGAAAATGAATCTTACTTACATTTCAAGTGTATTTAAGGGAAATAAAGGGCTTCAAAAACATGGAATAAGTCACACACGTTCAGCTTCTCTGGGTGTGTGGTTTTATCTTTTTGTGTGGTTGTATGTGTTTGCGTGTGCTCACTTAGCATGGTCTGTGAGATGGGAAACGTGACGGTGGGTCGCCCAGTCATCCTCCATCTCGAGGCGAGGTAGGAGATTTCCGTCCTCAGCATCTCCACTATCATTTTGTTGTCCAGCGCCAAGTAGAACTGCTGGTGGTCGATGAACTGGAGGGTTACGGAGGCGAGATGAAGGGATGATTAGACGCAAAACAAAGAAACAGAGCAGGAAAAACACAGGAATGCATTAAAAATGAAATCACATTTATCAGTTATATGACAGCAACAGGAATAGTGTTATTGCGTTGCTTATTGGTACTTTGTGTTTGCATTTTTCATGTTATTGTTGCTATTTTATTAACCTGAGGAGTAAAGGAGAACATGGTGTTCCTAATGATGTAGAACTTAGAGGTTCCTAACACTCCTATTCTCCTGTTTGGTCGTCCTGTCAGGCCCAGCCTCGGGTTTCGACCTGCAAAAACGCAAAAACAAAATGCTCAGAAGGATGTGTATTTTTAAAGTTATGCCCATTTTTTTTTTTTAAACAGCAGAAAGTATATTAATTAAATAGAGACATTTGCTGCATAAGCGCCTGATACCAAAAGAAGAGAACATTCTATACTGGTTTTAAAGTCAATACACTAGTTCCTTGTTTTGGTATTGGTTTTAAAACTAGCGTATTAGCTTATAAGCCCCTCCATGTCAACAGACAACCTCTCAAAAAATGGATTCTCAGATTCTGTGTTTCCTCTAACTTAGGAAGTAAAACAAAAAGATGCTCCAAGAAGATGATGTTATCCTTGAAGAGGATGCCAGAGGACCTGAAACTACACATTGATACAGTTATTATACAGATATATAATATAATGTGTGCTTTATTATTTCTAATGATACCGAGTCTGGCATAGATGTGGCTGAGGACTCTGGAGGGCTGCACGTGGATGGGATGGATGTCAGCCACAGTCTCTACATCGATACCGTTCTTCAGTAACAGCTCTTTAATCTCTTCGGTTTCTGCCAGGATTGACACTGTAGAGTGAAAAAGAATAAAAAGTCTGCAATGTCGCTATAAATAACCTCTGTGCTTAATATTTCTTTAAGAGTAAAAGAGGCGGTTAATCTTTCATCCAGATTTTTCGACTAATATCCATAACCCTCATCCCGGGGGCTGAAAACTCACCCTGTACGACCACATCAGGTTTGGGGATGGTGGAGAAACGTCGGTTAAGGGGGTCGATCTCTCCTGGGGCAAGAAAACCCTTGAATATGGGAGTTTAGAGAATGAGAGCTGTGAAATCCATAACAAGTGTATCCATGAAAAAAACACAAGGTTTGAGCCAAACGGAATTATGAGTAACTTTGCTCACCTCAGCCAGAAGGTTTCCCAGGATGTAAAGCGACTGCCCCCATTTTATAGGACATTTACCCATAGGAATCCTCTCCACAGAGTGAGGGTTCATGTATTCCTCCTCCACCTGTTTGAGTGGATAAATATACAATACAGTCAAAAAACTAAGTAAAAAGACACCGAAAAGGTTAAGGTTAGATCAAAAATTATACCAAAAAACTCAGAAACATATAAAATAATCATATACATCAGGTTTATGGCCTTACAAAAACATTATTTGACAGTTTACTGAGACAATGCTTAAAGGTTGACTTTATAAAAGTGCTTGCCTTGTCTGGAGGGACACTGTAGAGCTCTGGGACGAGGCGGATCCCGTCCTTCTGTTTGATCAGAATGGCCTCCAAAGCCTCTTGGTACTCCTGCACCTGGGTACAATAAAAGAGCTTCAATCTACAGCTGCAGCTATCGATTATTTTTGTAATCACTTCATCTGTTGATAAAGGATTATTTTAGTAGGTAAAAAAAAAATACCAAAAATGTGAGACATGTCTGAAAATGACAACTTGTCCTTTATTCTAGAACCAGCTGAAACAACAACCACAAAAATTATAATATGATATATAAAAGTATCTCTATAGAAATAACAACAATAACATCAAAGTATGTGTGTGTGTATGCATATATATGTATGTATTGATGTATATATGTACAAACAATATGTCAATATGTGCATTGCTATCTTCAACATAAATCTGTATGTACCTTCTTAACAATTTCAGTTGTAACAAACAAACAACATTATGTCGATCCTGGCGTCATGTGTGTCACAATAAGCATCAGTGTGAAACACAACAGTGGAACCAATGTTCAACGTTTTACAGCAGCAAAATTAAGGAAACAAAGCTATGATCCAGGAAAATTGCAATCGAATAATTTTCTTAAATCAATTTGAGTCGATTGATCGATTAGTCATTTCAGTTCTACTTCAAACATTTTGTGTACATTTTAATTTTTGTTTCTTTTTCCTCTATCGATTCTTTTTATTTCACTTTTGTGCCTTAGCCTCTATTAGACATGCAGCCCTGTACTGTACATACAGGTGTGGTTTACCTGCTCTGGGCTGTTGATAAAAATGCCGTCCAGTATGAGGTAAGTCCAGAACAGCGGCCACTCGCATTCAATGTTCTCGAACAGCTTCAGCTCTGCAGACTCATAATACAGACGGTTTGGATCCTGAAGAAATGTACAAGAAGAGACGGGGGAATTAAACCTTATTACCTTGTTTAATTGGATATTACAATAATCTGACACATTATTGATCCTTAGAGACAAACTTCTGTTTCTGTTTATTCTGTGTCAATGTCTGAAACTGAATTGGACTTAATACTGGAGCTTTTAGCAAAACTGCTGACTTTCTGGAACTGTCACAGCTTCGTTCATCATCAGTAGAAAACAAAATATTATTTCTGTGGCTGCAAAGTATAGAGGGAAACAGGAAAAGTTCACATTTTCATGACTTTTCAATTTAATTTCCATATTACCTGCAGGATTATGAAGAATATTTTGAATATCAGCTATAGTTGATTGACACATCAGTACAAGGAAAAAACTTTGTCACCTCAATGTATCTCCAATTTTAATCTTAAAATAGCATATTTATCCAAAAAACAAAGTATTTGCATTGTTGAAAATTAAACCTTCTGATGATTTTCACTGTTTCTACAGGCTTTGACAATAAGATTCAGTGAGGTCTAGGTTTTTTTCATGACAATGACAAAAAGCTTTGTTCCAAGCAACTTTATTGTGATCTGAGAAGTACCTTTGAATTCATTCAATTCTTTTAGGTGTGTTTTTATCATGACAACAAATTCTTTATGATTACAGTGTCCAGTTTCTAAGTTTCTATGCTATTTTTAAGTATTAAAAGTCTGGCAACATGGCAAAAAAAAAGAGTAAGGGGTTCCATGTGGAACACAAAGGACGAAACAAACAAAGATAATTTTTAAACTAAAAAGCTTGATTGATCTATTCTAAGCTTTTCAGAATAAAAAATAAAGCCTAAAACTATTCTGTGTCTGAGGAAAAACAGTGCAGACCTTTTGAAACACTCCCCTCTAATTTCCCATTATGTAAGAGCAAAGAAATGCTGGCCATGATGTATGACTCTGACAGAACAGAGCACACCCTCAGCGCTCTCTGGCCCTAATATGATGAATATTAAAAAAAGGAAAAGGGAGGAGGCTCAACCACGAGGATATGAACAGTTTAGTTTAGCATTTTAACTCATGAGTCTTATGGTAGAAACACACAGACAGAACAGAGCAGGTTCAATCTGTTAAATGAGGAAAATACTCAGCAAAGATGGAAAAATGCAGCATCTGTTCAGTTTACCTCTTTAGGCGTTCTATGTCCGTCTCGGAGAAACCTGCAGCAGCCATATCGACCCTGGAAAACAGAAAAAGTCAGCAAGGACAAACCTCGACTCAACCTTTAGAACCTTTATACACTGAAGCTAAATCAAAGTATGACACTGCACTGTTGAGAAGTAAAGTATTTTTTGTTTCCTGTAAGGATATTTTTTAGATTAGTTTCATTGAGGTTACATGTGCAACTTTGTCATTAGTCCAGGGGTATTAGTATACGGGCCAAAACCTGCCCACCAAAGGTTCCGATCTGGCAATCCGAATGTGCAAAGTGCAAAAATTACACTGAAGACATTAACAGTCAAGAATGTTGAACTGGTTTTAGTTCAAGGGCAAAATACAGACCAATGTGATCTCAAGTAAAATAATAACAAAACAACCTATAAATAATGACTCCGATTTTTTTCTAGGTTTACTGTGAAAAAAACAATATTACATTATGCCTATGAATAATGACAACTCAAATTTTTTGTCTTCTTTTAGTGCAAAAAAGTAATGATATGAAAATATTTTCATTTACAAACTATTCTTTAACTATAAAATGAGAATAACCTGAAGAAATATGAACAACCTGAAATGTTTAAAGACAATTAAGTGCAATTTCACATTATTCTGCCTGTTACTAAATGTTTTGTCCCTTTGTAGATCCAATCTGTACTGCACATGTAGAAATGATAACTTGAGGCATGGTATTGTTAAAATTTCTCAACAAATGTCTTTTCTTTTTTTTAAGGTTATTCACATCTTTTTTGTTTGGATAGTTTGTCAATGTAAATATTTTCATAATTTAATGTTATTTTTTGCACTAAAGCGAGAAGATTTGAGCTGTCATTATTTATAGGCTGTTATGTTATTATTATTATTATTATTTTACTGGTCTGGCCCACTTGAGATTAAATTGGGTTGAATGTGGAACCTGAACTAAAATGAGTTTCACACCCCTGCATTAGTACATTTACATTTCTTTTTCATTTATTCTCTACTCTTACGGCAAAGTTTAAAGCAGCACTTGGTCAAAGTTTATTCTTAATTTAGAGTTGACTGATAATCAAAAAAAAAGAAAAAAAAACTGAAGAAAGAATATACCACTCAGAGTCTCATCTTCTCATACGCTCAATCCAATCCACTTTATTTATATAGCACATTTAAAAAAGAGCATTTCCAAAGTGCTGCACAATAAAGATATCAAATACATAAAACTACGACAATGCTAAAAATAAAATAAATAAATAAATAACAGTTAAAAGAAATAAAATCAATACAAATAAATAAAAGAAATAAAAGACACAGTGGACCACACAACTCACGCGGAGTTAAAAGCCAGAGAATAAAAATGGGTCTTAAGACGAGACTTAAAACACTCCAGCGTGGAGGCTGTTCAGACGTGGGGGGGCGGGGCATTCCAGAGTCTGGGGCCGACCACAGAGAACCCCCTGTCCCCCCTGGTTTTAAGTCTGGTCTTAGGCACCACGAGCTGGAGCTGGAGCTGGCCCTCGGACCTCAGTGCACGTGCCGGTGTATAAGCACTGTTGACACTCTGTACGCTGTTAATATCGGGAGTAAAATCACAATATTCCCAGCCTCGCAGATCTTTCCTGTACCTGAAGTTTAGAGATGATCTCCTCCTTGGTCAGGTTGACGATGTTCATGTCCTCAACGGCGAAAGCGGGGTACGAAATGATGGCGAGGACTCCAGCGTCCACCTCTTTAGACATGGAGGCTCTGGGTAACATGGACGTCAGGATGGACTGAGGAGGGAGACGGAAAATACCGGTCAGAGCCACTACTTCGAAATATTAAAAAAATTAGCTGTATTGTCATGCTTCACTGTTTAATTGTGTGTACCTGGCAGTGTTGTATGTCATCGGCCAAGGCGTGGACCACAGATCCAGGTCCTCCTTTCGCTCCAAACAGGTTGAGTTCATCTAAAGCCTCTAAAGCTGCCTGAAACACAAACCTGTCATTGATTAGTTTGCTCAAGACTAGGGGAAAATAACTTCAGTGTTAACATTTCTTTTGTGGCTTTGGTGAAACGGATTTGTTAAAATACTTCAACCACACTAGGAGTATAAAAAACCCTGAGTGAGCCTGTTTACATGACCATGAAAATGCGGTAACTGAGAGTAATCACCAGATCTGACACGTTTACATGCACTTAAGAAATGCAATAATCAAAAAAACCCAGTTAACATGTTTCAGCCCATGATTAGATTTCTTTCAGAGTATGTGATGGTAGACTCAAACTTACTGTTTGTTGTTGTCTTCCGCTCACATTTAACTGTCACTTCTGCTTTGCACCATTTCATTGTTTTTACACATGCTCATATTAAAGAATGAAATAAATCAGATTAACGGGTATACATGCACATAGACATCGGAGCATTGGGGAGAAATTCAGTTGTGTTAATCTGATTTCTCAGAATCAGATTAGTGCTGTTAGGTGATAAAGCATATGAGATGTTTACGTGATCACTTGAATAATCTGATAACTCCAGAAATCTGACAATGATCAGATTTTTAGTGAGCATGTAAACGGGCTCAATGTCTCACGTCTACTTTTTTCATTATTTTGTCTCTCAGTTCTTGATTTCACTTTCATAAGGAGTCTAATTAAAATTTTTACATACTGTAAATTAAGTTCCAATTTACATTTACTGTTGGTTACTCAGATATTATGAAGAGCAGCTGAATAAAAGAGGGCACAAACAATGACATGAAACCACTGCTGTGTAGTGCGTCATACTTCAGTCAATGCTAATCACTGAAAATTATGTGCAATAACAAAGCAGAGAATGTCCTGAATCAAGTCCCATTTCCTGAGTCTTAAAGGATCCTGTGTGTGCACACTGGGCTGAGCACTGTGGGTACGGTGTTATTTCTGACTGTGAAGCCATTCCTGGAAGATCAAGCTGAACCTGATACGTCCTGTAGACCGCCGACTACGAACAGAGCTGGGTCAAGCACAACCAGAGAGCGAGAACACATCCTGTGTTGTGAATACTTCAAAAGTGCAAAAAGTTTCCTGAAATTGTTTGTGCTCTTGCAATAAAAAGATTAGAATTTGAATTTGAAAAAAAAGGACAAAACTTCCACAAACATAACCTCAGAAAGTGTCGTCATTAATCTCTCATCATAAATTCTCGAAAAAAGGTGTTACTTCTGTGATTTGTGATCGTCAGTGCCCAGACGCAGACCTTAAGCATGATTGCGAGACACTTTCGGATTGCTGGGGTCGTCTAAAGGTCAGCGTAAAGGCCGCTGGAGTGACTAGAGACCTTCCGCCGTGCCAAAGATATTTACTGGAGCACCTGTTGTGTTGCCTCTGTAGCGGAAAGCCCTGCTCTCACTCAGTCTAGATCACATTTAGCCTGGCACAGAGCAACCACTTACTATTTTGTACATAAAAAAAAAAATCTGTTAAGTACAACTGAGCATTTTCATTAGTCACACTTCTGACATTTAGCAGGTCTGTTTCTAGTGCATTGTTATTTATTCCCACCCACTTTCTCTGAACACCCTCTGATTGGCTCTGACAGTTCCTGACTTCTCTTCACTGACTGTACAGTACTGTGCAGAAGTCTTTGGCCACGTCTAGATTTGTTGACTTTTCAGGGTTGAAATAAGCATGTATTCTTTTCTCATTCTCGTTTCTTCAGATACAACAAGAAAATACAGGAAATATGTGCACAGCTATAAAACACACAAAAAATTTAACTAAATGGGTTCTAAAGGTTAAAGAAGTGTGACCTCTGACTCCGTGACAAAAAGAAGCGCAAACAGTTAGAATCCTCTGACATGTGTTGAATGAAACCTGGTATAAAATATCGGAAAATATATTCAATAAATCTCATATTGTCTGAACAAAAGGGTTA
>JAPTMW010000011.1:2539964-2551431 GCA_029822955.1 Ostorhinchus angustatus
CTTCTGCGGTGGCCTTCAAATCTAAATGCCTGTCAAAAAATGTGTTTTATGGTTGTCCTGTAGCTTTTGGTCATATGAGCTACATCAGCAGTGGTTTTATTACTAAGTACTAGAAGGACAAAAAAAAACCTTGAAGATCAGATGATGGAGCTCAAAGCTTTGCCCTTTTCTCACAAATAAGCTTCATGGTAAGGTTTTCATCACATTGCTTATCAACATATATGGCTGAAGTTCATTATAAGTGCATCTGCAGATTATTTTCACTGTTACCCCATTATTTGTTGTGTTTATATCATTAGACATCCCCAGTGCCTGCAGTGTTTGAGGTTGTTTGACTAAACATCCAGCTGGATATGACAAAAATAATAAAACTCTTATAAAGAGGCAGAGAAGGCAGACTTTCATAGCAGATAATTAAAATAAATGTGGACCATTCCCTGGCCAAGACAGCAGCCCAGACTGCTAATAAAATAATTCGCAGCCAAGCTAAGTAGAGCCCAATTTCACAATCTCATAAAACTGGTGGAAGAGCACAATGAGTCAGGTCAGCTGTGAACAGGAAAAAACACTGGCGCTGCTCCAGCTGCTTCACACAGCATCCTTCCTTTAACTCCATCGCATCAGCCTCCTGCTCTGGGTGGGGAGGCAAGCAGTCTGGGTATTTTTGAATCCAGTCCATCTTCATTTTAGAGTCAAACTGTGGACTGCAGGTTTGTGTTGTTATGGTTTACAGCCAATCCCATTGTCTTCACACAAACAAGCTGTTATGTGAGGAAGTAAAACGTCTTTCTCACTTCTCTCATGTAGTAAACTTTAAATATCTCCTTCTGTGTTTGCAGAAATCAAGTTCACACACCGGAAAATAACTAAAAGCACATTATCAAAAAATAAAATGCGAAATAAAATCCAAATTGCATTGGTTATCCTTCTAATCTGAATCAAATCTGAATCACCTCTAATCGCTTTGACCACAGTATGAACTCCTGTAAAACTGCATGGAGTAACATTTGCACATTGGTGCCTCCAAAAGCCAGCCATGTAAAAGTGTTAAAAACATTTAAACTCCAGTACCCACAATTCCAGATGTGTGACGTCACTATATGCCTATGCCTACTGAAGCAAATAAGGCAAAGGAGAAAAATGAAAGATTCATCTTCATGATTCTGCTGAGACAATGCTTGTTTCTGGGAAATACATTTTGTTTTGTTTTTCACTAAAAAGGGGGGAAAAAAAGTAATCTAATCATATGAGTGCTGGTACTCTGATAATTTCTCTTAATTAGATTCCAAAATGTTACCTAAAATTTTAAGCGTAAAATATGTTGGCATTTTTCATTTTCAGCAGCAAAAATCTGATTCACTGAGAACTTACTTTAACTAGAATATGAGATCGTCATGGACCACCCCTGTGATAACTGTTGCACTTCCAAAAGACACTTCTGCAAAATTCTAATACCCATAATTCCTGTTGTGTGATATCAATAGATGTCTACTGTTTTAAACAAAATGAACAAAAGAAATGACAAAGATTTAAGATGCATTTTCCATCATGCAGCTTTCCCCTCGTTACTCCCCAGGAAAAAGGCTGACGTTGTATTTAAAGAAACATACCATGAAAAACCACAGAACAAAAGCATAAGAGAAACATACTCTATTATATTTTCTGTGTAGTTGTTGTCTGCCACCTTAGCTCTACACCAGAGACAAAAAAATAGCAAAATTGTATTGATCAGCCACATTCTTCCCAGTTATTGTGATTTTCCCTCAAAAATGTTGCAATGGTTTGTGAAATGCATGTTTCAGTGTCATTTTCTGGTACCAGAAGCTGCATTTGTACCCTAAAGAAAATACACTGGAAAGAGTTTGCAGTTTGATGAGATGTGTGTTTTTTCTCTTGGACTCAGTGTGGTGGAAAGCTGTTGAGACACCATGTGCAGCTTGGCCCTGACAGTAATCAGTCAATGAATAATGAACACACACACACACATACACACACACACACACACAGAGAGCTGCCATTGACAGCTGTTTGGTATCTTTGTGTGTGTTAACTCTATCAGTCCAGTGCAGCTGCATGCCTGCCTGTAGCAATTATGTTCTCGCTAAATAAGAGCTGGCGCTGGGAGGAGGGGCTGTATGCACAGACTCTGCAGGTCTTCTAAATCAATACATTTACGGGTTAAAACTGATTTGATGGTTGAAGTCAGGGTTTGGTTTTAGGTATGATGTAGTTAAGTCTCAAGTAAATGAATGCAAGTCAATGGCATACGTTAGCTTTCTGTTATCTGATCAACTTCACTCGCTCTTTTTTTTAGATTGTGCTTTTTAATCCTGAGCCTGCTGCAGTTTACACTTTAAATGTGAAGGGTTTTTTTGCAAGTGAAAAAATAGAGATGTCCTGTTTTCAGTATTTTTAGTGACTTGTTCCTTTAAAGCTGATGGAAATATGACTGTGTGATAGACAAAGCAAGAAGGAAGGGACAGAGAATCAGCACATGTTAAGCGATTAACTTACTCAAAGGATAGCCACATGGTGTGTATGTGTGTGTGTGTGCTTTTGAACTGTGTGTAATATAAACCAGCTCTGGGACTTCATTGCGAGTCTCAAGGAGTCTATTTGCAAGAGTCACACCAGTGGCAGAAAAAGTATTCAGACTCTTAAGTAATACTGGGACAGAAATATAAAAATACTTGATTACATGTACATATGTTGCATTAAAATCCCTATGTAAATAAAGCAGATATTCACAGGAAAGGTATATTTAGTCCAAGCACTGGATTCATGCTTTAACTGATTATTATGTCTGACATCATTGGATTATTTATAGTGAAGCATCAGTGTTGTCACGGCGTGTTCCTGCTGTAACTGCTGGAGGTAGTGTGAATTACTGTATAGAAGCTGATGTCACACACCCTCTGGTCTTATTTTAGAAAAAAAAATCTATTGAGAGAAGATTTTTTTTTTAATCCTATCTGAACTATTCCATTATTTAGACATATGGTGTTTCCCAATTATATCCCATTATAAGATGTGAAAACATGTAAATAGAGAGACTGCACACCCAAAAGTGGAAGAAATTACGTCATTGTAACTGTCCCTACAATCTGTTCAGAGCTTCTGCTGCTTCAGTATGACCAGACCTGTAGTGATTTTCACATTTTTTTTATACTTTTTTCAATGATGTTATGATGCTACAGTCTTTTTGGTATCATGTTTAACAAGGGATGCAGTCCACACTTAACCATTCTGTAAAAAAAACAAAAAAACATTTTTTCTGATGTTGGATCCCATGAGGCACAGCAGAAGGGGCAGAGCTTCAATTTTCTGTACCTAGTTTTGTTTACAAGGAGAACATATAAATCTGAGGGCTAAACACAACTGAGAAAAAAAGAAGGCAAAACAAAGCAATAATCACAAATCTGTTTTTATCTACCCTTTGATTTTCTGTGACAAATTTGATTATTTGAGCATTTAATGAAATAAAATGTGAAATAGTTGGGAGGCGCCCTGTTGTCAGAAGGCCTGTTAGTCAGAAAAGGGTTAGGATTAGATTTATCAACTAAGTCCAAACTCATTTTCTGACTAAAGGCTCTTCTGACAATAAGGTGGACGCCGAGATAGTTGTTAAAAATCACCTTTTGTTGGAGCTCATACCTTTTGAAATGTGCACCTGAGTACACACTTCAAACCACAGTTTTAATCTTACAAGTGTTGTATTTTAAAATATTGTAATTTAGTATGTTAAGATGGAAGACAAATGTAGTGGAGTAAAAAGTACAAAGTTGCAGAAAAAGGAAATACTCAAAGTAACTCAGACTTGTGCAAGAGTACAGTACTTAGTGCCACTGGCCTTGAGTGAGTTGAAATATTAATTATCAGTAAATGGCATTAGAGTCAAACATCAACTATAGTAAGTGGAAAATTGAAATACTAAAAAAAAAAGCCTGTGCACTTCAAACAGCAGACATATGCTCAGTTCTCATGGCCCGCATGTATTTATCCTGCCATGTGACCCAGTCAAACTTAGGATAATCAAAGGCTCCGTTGTATTGAAAAGTCCATTCAGTCTACACACATGTATAGACTTATAAACACTCCCTAGCCTCATTGGTACCCATGGGCCTTCTCCCCACGGCTTTTTCATGGTTAATTTGCTGCTCAATAGGTCAAGAGAGAAAGCAGACACGAAGTGAATACACACTCGCAGACGCACAAGGAGTCATGTGGCCGTTCAGGCACCAGGGTCGGCCCGTTGTGCGTTTCCCAGACAGATGTGACCGTAGTGATTTATCAGGTCATAAGAACATGAGTAAAGCTGCTCTTAAGTCAACAACGCCTTTGTTGTTGCGGTCTGAGGCAGCTGAGCATTTGTCAGGAAACGCTATTAAATGACTACTTAAGTTATTTGTCATCCTTCACTAAGCTAACAAATGCTGCCTGCAGGCCACCAGTAATTTTATCTTTAGTGTCTCCTGTCTCAAATAATGCCAGAAAGTCAAATACATAGTCCGTTTTCTTCATACGTAAGAAGATTGATAACTCTTTAAATGTGGACCAGGACACAATTAGCTTAGCAAGCAGGGGAAACAGGTAGCCTGGCTCTCTCTGTTCAACAGGATATCATTCACCTACTATTTTACAAGGTATTTTTCATGTTAAAGATTCCATATTAAAGATTTGCCCTTATGTGAGTGCTTAAGTGAAGTTGGTTGTATGACCTCAGCTAGCTACGTTTCTATACAAACTGCTTTCTCGGTCGGTTATTTTCACTCGTGATAACAGCCTGTGTAATACTTTCTGTGCAGAAAGTTTCCATAAGACTCCTTATACTGGCTCATGAGTTCCTCATTCACTCCCTTCTGCTCATCTACAGCAGCAACAAAGAGTGTTAAAGCAAAGACTTGAAACAGTCCAACATGGCAGCTGTGTAGCTCTGTTTCTACCAAGAGCCAAGTACCATGACTCCAAAATGAAACCAATGCATCTTCTCTCCCTTTCTTGGTTGATAAAATGAGGCAACAGAAGTTAAGTTCTAATACCACTGAGATTTGGAAGTTTACAGTAAATATACCGGTAGGTTAATCCAAGATGACAGCCCACACAACCACACTGTGGTCGGTCGAGAAGGTTCAGATATTTCTGTCCTTGGTGGCGAGATGAAAAGATTCAGCGCGAGCTTTATGGGGCAACACGCAATGAGCAACTTTATCAGCAACTCTATGAGCAGATGCCACAGAAGTTATGTGCAGCATCTAGTCTAAAGTCGGTAGTATCCTGTAATGGAAACGGTCTCCAGGAATAGTACCTGGTAGTCGAGTCAAGCAGAGCCAGTACCATGCAGTGGAAATGTGGCAATAGACTCTCTAAATAATACGATAATAATCATTTTTTACTATACTTATTGTGGTCTCATCCATTTTATTTGGACCCTTTAATAAGGTTGATTTTTTTTTCTCTGTCAGATCTAAGTTCAAATGCAAGATTTTTATGTCTGCTATGTTGGGCTTTGATTGACAGGTCTGCATGACAGCTCACTAACCTGCCAAGTTGGACTTTTACAGTTTCTGTTAATTTAATAAAACACATTTTTGCTGACAGACACCTCCACTGTAGTTAAGATTGTAAAACAACTTTGTTTAGCAATGCTCAGTAAGAGATTAGAATCAGCGAGCTGGTGCATAGCATTAGCTCACCTCTTACAGCCTGTGCTTTGGGTCTAAATGATCAACATAGTACCAGCCAAATCTCAAAGCACAAGCTAGTGGTTTCAAAACAGCAGTTCAGAAACCAGTTGGTGCCAAAGAGGTTCCTTTATCCACCCCTTCTATGTACTGTGATACTGTCTATCACTGCTACACACTAATGCTGCTACTGAGCAAAAAAATAGCTTTAAGTTTTCATCACTGTCAAAGTAAGTTCTTTGTGAGAAAAGATTATATACACATAAATTGAAATTGAGTTGCTTTTTAAGAACCACTTTAAGACCAAAATGGCAAGGAAGTTGCTTTGCTGTTTTATGATACTAGATTATAGCTTTCATTTCTTGTCTGTATAAGTTCTTTAGTTCTCCATTCTAGGAGTATAGAAATGGAGTTTGCTAAAGTCAGCACAAGGCAGATGGCACACACTAATGTTACGTATTGAACCCAAAGTGTTAAGGGTGGAAATGTGGTATCAGCTGTCTTTATTGTTTGTTCTACAACATAGAAAATGAAATTTAATATCACTCATCTCTACTTTACCACATAATAAAAATATACTTTTCAATTCAATTTAGATTTTTTCTTTATTCTGTATTCTTATTAAAATCCAGAAGCAAACTAGATCCAATATGTAAACAACTGCAGTTTTGACATCTCATGTAGCTCATTTCTCATTTTCTTGAAGCTCTTTATCAGCATTCCTGTCCCTTTTATGTGTTGCTGTTATACTTGTGACTGATAGAGAGTATCCCTAGCTAAAATAACGCGTAGTGTAGGTGCGAATCAATTCATGAACCTTTGTTTTTCACACCTGTTTGCACAAGTGAGTGTTTCTACTCTGCTTGGATGTTGTGTAAAAGCAGTCTGTTGTTATGGCAACAACAGTGATGCAGGAGATACTGAAGAGTAGTTATAGTTTACTGAAGCATAATGTTTGCTTAATATTTCTGTTGTCTGGTTGCCCAGACTTTCATGCAGGCCTGCATTTGGCTACACGGTTACATCAGCCAAACCATCTTTAATATAATGGAGCATTCGGCACAGAGTGACATACACAACGGCTTGGTTCAGAGTTTTTGAAGTGCGGTTGTATGAAGTACATAAGAGCTGTTATATCACTCACTTCAAAACCACAAGACTCAGACTTTGTTATGAGCAGTTCCAACAACAGCTCACTTTTCCATTGCAGCATGAAATGTCGTCATGTCATCTGTCTCTTTATTGATTAGTTTGATGTGGACAGAAAAGAGAGAATCACAGAAGGAAGATGCTGCTGCTCCCCCTTCTTTCTCCCTCCTGCAGCTTTAATTTGTCATCCATCTGCGCATTAAAACATTTGCAAGTGTTCTTCTTTTCCCGATAGCATCTGGTTTAAATACACAAAACTATGAAACCTAAAATGGGTTTGATTGACTAATTTGTGGTTGTTGCAATTCCAAGTGAAGTTACAACATGCTTCAGCAAAACAGAACATTTGCCTTCTCCAGATGTTTTGCAGGTGTGGCTTCAGCAACCGTCGGTTTACACTGAACCGTTTCAGAGTTTTATCGCCGTATCTGTGGTAGTTAAATGTTTAATGACATATGAGCAGCCCCTGTTTAGCTTGCGAGCTTATCTCTTCCTCTTCATGTCCCCGTTCGATGACATTACATAACTTCTCCCCCCTCTTCCTCGTTCCTCCTGCAGGCTCTGGGTTTTCCTGGTGATGACCTCACTGCTGTTCCCTGGCAACGCCCACGCTGCAATGAAGGACCTCTCCTCTTCCTCATCTCCTCTTACCTCCCTGCTCCACTACCCATCCTCCAAAGCCACCACTGTGCCCTTCTCCCCGTCCCCGGGCCACGTCGCCTCACCCGGATCATCACTAACGTCGGTCACCAAAACGCAGCCCTTCTGCCTTCAGACGGGGCCACATCTCATTGCCAGCATGCAGCTACAGAAGCTCAACTCCCACTACCAGAACCTTGCGGGAGCATCTGCCGGACATCAGGCAGCCGGTGGAACTCAAAGAGGGTACACTGCCTCACCACTGGGCACAGGAAGCCAGATCCTGGGGCCCTCTGCAGCTCTCGGAGGAGGTGGAATGGGTGTCGGCATCACCGTGGGCAACCAGGGCTCAGGGGCAGGAGGAATTATCGACTTTGACCCTGTGGATGAGGAGGTTCTCATGTCTCTGGTGGTGGAACTGGGTTTGGACCGGGCCAATGAGCTTCCAGAACTGTGGCTGGGTCAGAACGAGTTCGATTTCATGTCAGACGTGCCCGCCGGATGCTGACCTACAAAACCAAAAAGTCCAGATGCAAGAATTGGTTGACAAAGAGAGAGAAGACTTCTGTTCTCTTCTCTGTTTTGTTTTTCTCTTTTTTCCCTTTCTTGGTTGATAAAATGAGGAAACAGAAGAGACACTTGGTGATCAGGAGAAAGGGGACTTCACCTTTGCTTTTTTTGCTCACTTCGGGAAGAGAGACACATGAAAGAAAAAAACAGCTTTTGCTTTTGGAGATATACAAACAGATTGAACTTCTTTTGTTTGATTCAATCAGCACATTTTTCTTTTGTTGAATGGTGTTTCCAAGAAGTCTTTTTGTGTTGCATCTTGCTTCACCACTTCAAATGTTTTGCTTTCATTTAATGAAGGAAAAAGAAGAGACATGAGCAGAACAGAAACATGAGCTCATTCTTATCACTGCCGCACAGGTTTAATGAAAACAAGGTGATTGACACGAGAGACGTTTGAGCCAGCCTCTTGGAAACAAAACGACACTGACACACCTGTTTTCGTCAGCCCCTCTTTCTTCACAGTTCTGTCCTGTTGATGCCTAAGAAAAATGAGCATGGAATACGTGACTTTATGGGAGATTTGCAAAGGATGACAAACCTTAAGTTTCCTGTTTTCTTAATGGACAATATTAGACTCTTGGTCTCACGGGAAAGAGACTCCTGTCTCTCGGCCTCACAAAGAAACTGATTGTCTGAGAACTTATCTCAATGTACTTCTCTTTCTTTCTTTTTTTGTTTGAATTAAGTTCAACCAGTCGTATTCATAGGACATGTTATTTAAGACAGTGGTTGATATCCATCAGGACTCTTGGACAAGGGGTGCTTCTGTCGTGCATCTATAATCAGTTCTACTTTTCTGAACATAATGAATTAGATCAAGAGACGTGGAATCTCAGAGATGAATGGAGTAAATTGTGTCTTGTTCTGGAGCACGGCCTCATTAAAATGATCCAGGCCATGTGAGTCAACACTACATGATCATGTTTTGTTTTGTGAGCAATGGAAAAAACACAGACCTGTGGTAGCATCCTGGATCAGCAGATCTTTGATGAAGGTCATACTTCTAATAAGAATTCATTGCTTTGTTAACATTTGTGGACATCCTTTTCCAAGTTCTGCCACTTCGATGCTTGTTTCTAAACACATCTTTCAGCCTCTGGCAAACCAATTTTCGGCACATTTCCATACTGCTCATGAAGAAGCTTTGTCTGTTTTGTCAACAGAAGGTCTGTAGGTACTATTTGCACACCTTTGACTTAAAGACACTAGTGTAGCTGGCTTTCAACATGTCCAAATAATGGTTCTTCCTGACCAATTTGCCATATAAAATGTAATTGCGTTTGTCTTCAAACCATGGATACAAATTGCCGTCGCATAATTTGCCATTGAAGGATCTGCTTCTTTTTTGGCATTTCCTGAATAGGCAGGAGGTGATTAGTATGGATGGTGGATTTACACAAGAACGCAGAGTTCACATCCTGTAAGTTTCAGTTTAGGCAATAAAAGCACTTTGGTTGCAGTTAAGAACAGATTATGGTAGTCATTAAGAATAGTCATTGTTTATCACATCTTTGCAGATTTTTCCTGTATTAAGCCAAGCCCTGGCGTCTTTCCCTCATGCTAACAGAGTGCTTTCAGTGCCTAAATCTACCATAAAAAGTCTGATAACGGTGTTGTTTCTTAGACACATGATTGTTATTGTAACATCATTCTATTCCGTGAGAATGCCAATAGCACCATCAGTGGTTAAATCATTACAAGCTGTATGTACATGTATCTAGAAACACTGATATGAAACAGATATTTGATCCAGAAACATTGACATAATGCATATCTGTGGTTTGCAGAAATGCATAATAGAGCGGAACAACTGGAAAAAAAAACTAAATCATATTGTCATTGTGTGACAGATATTGTGATTGTGATATGAGTCATGGTTTTAGTGGGAATTTTAATTTTTGCGTTTCATTTTCCACTGAGAAAAAACATTGATCATTTAAACTTATACTCATTGGCATTCTTTTTTTAATGACAGCATCTGAAACTTGAGATTGACAGTATTGTGAATGATGCCTGTCCTTTTACCTGTAGGTTTACTCTAACATTGCATACCACAGATGCATTTAATCTCAATGTTTCTGAACCAAACATTTTGTCTTTTTAGGGAATAGAAAGAGGATATTATACAGCGTCTCTGAAATTACATAGGTGCCTGTTGCAAATGTATAGTGACTAATTAAATATTGTTTTATGGAGATGTTTAACCACTGATACAACTTGGTTAGGGTTAGGAAAAGGTACAGGGGCTTGGTTTAATACAGAAAAAATCGGCAAAGATGTGACAGAAGAATTATTCAATGTTAATACTTACATTCTTTTCACCCAAAGTGCATCGAGCTATATGTGAAAACAAATTGAAAGAGTTAAGATGCAAATTCCACTCTCTGGTTTCCAAATATGGGTTTTGTATCAACTCCTACCTAATGATGAAGGTAAAAACAACCAATGACAATGTATTTTTATATTATATGTATCCATGTTTTACAGAAAAGAAAAAATTACTGAATGATTTAAAACCTGTAAAACTCTAGAGACAAAATCCAGCCCTATGAGACCTGAATAACTAGCAGTCAAAGGTGAAAGACAGAATTTTTTGATTCTGTTTGAGTTTGACCACTGACGATACACACACACATGAAATATTTGCCTTATTTCAAGTCATAGTTGCAGTTTGTGGTAAAGTGAGTGAAGTAGAAACTAGTTTTGTGTGAAAACAGGTTAGTGGACTGCATCTCACACATGAGTCATGTCACCTAAATCACACCAGCCTTTAACTCAAGGTGGAAAAAGTAGTGAAAGAGGTACAAAGCACTACAAATCTGGTCAAGATGAATCTGCACAGACTGCTTCTGCAACTCTGGACAGACTGTGGAGGGCGTGGACTTTTTGGGCGTGTGCAGTCTTTCAATTTACGTATTTTCACAGTGTGTTACTTCAACAGCGTTACAACAAACTGCAGCTTTCTTGACTTGTAAAGTGTAAATTATACATAAATTAAATGGGATCAAATGATTATTCATCTTGTGCCACTGGTCGGCATGCTTACTTTACTAAAATGAAGTCCAATAGATAGGATGGGATTTGGACTTCTCTAATCCCCCAGCCCTCTACGCCCTACGTCTACTCATGCGATTGATAGTGCAGTCCTTCTCTCTAATGTTGACACCTGACCCGGTCTACCTATAGGAGCTTTACCGCTCTGCGTCCTGCTCTACATGGCTTCAGTTAGGGTGGGGGCTCTGACCTATATGTGCTGTGGTAAGAAGAGACGGAGGGGGCTTGAACTGGGCAGCAGGAACAAAGGCTTTCCACCTGAACCCTGCTTGTCTGTCATTGTGGGCATTGTGGGGTTTTCTGGACCACACACAAACAAAATAACACACCTGCATACGTAAAACACCTGCATGGAGACTCGAAGCTATACA
>JAPTMW010000011.1:2852926-2864461 GCA_029822955.1 Ostorhinchus angustatus
CAGTCTTCACTCTGCTCTCAGTACTCAGAACATAATGTAATGGCCACACAACAAGTTGGTGGAGTTTGCTTTCACTACAGTATTACAGCTCATATGTAAACACACACACACGCACGCACACCTACACACACACACACCCACGCACACACACACACACACACACACACACACACACACACACACACACAAAGCAGCCATAAAAGCAGTTAAGTCAGGTCACTTTTATCATATACCCCAGTATCATAAATTACAATTTGGCCTTAAGGGGTTTACAAACTATACACTGCCGTCTGATCTTCAACCCATTGTTTGATTACGGATCCCCGACCCTCGAGAAAAGAGGAAATAAACATCACACAAAGTACAATAAATAAAATGTAAGAAGAGTATCAGCCTCCTCCACGAACATGATTGTCTTGAAGAGATTAAAAGATGAGAGTTGAAAAAGCTGCTCCCAGTGACAAATTAGATGATGCTGGCACAATCTAATTCTTCTCTACACATCACTATCTCTTAAAAGTACTAATCTAATACTTTATTGCCATGTCAACAGCATGATTGGATTTAGAGTTTGATGAATTCATTGTGTCCAGTGAAGTGAAGTCTTTGACCCTCTGCACTTCTGTCTCCTGCAGGTGAAGGAGGAGGAGGAGGAGGAGGAGGGAAATTCCACGGTGTCGACCTCCTCCAGCATTCCCCATCCCCATCCCCCTCTCCAGGGGATCCCTTCCCCCATCAGCCCCGCTCCCTGGAGCCCATCACGGATACCCCTCACCAGAACCTCCCCTTGAGGAAGACACATTCTGACCTCGACACAACCTTACCTGCAGGTGTGTATGAGGCAGAGACCATTAACAGAAGTGTTCAAAATGACCCTTACCTTCCTCCAGTGTGTTTGTTTCAGTGTCGTCTTTCTCCCCATCCCATGGTGCAGATCCTATTACTACCCACATGAACTGTGTCTCACCTTCAGTCGAACACATGACTGATCAGGAGGGATGCTGTAGAAGACCCGACTTTTTAGCCAGAAATAGTTAAAAGAACGATTTATCAATTCAGCTTATGGACCTTAAAAATCACATACTGTATATTCACACATGTACATTCATGAGCCAGTGGTAATGTTAGCATGCTAATATTAGCTACAAACTATCTAGCTTTTTAAAATACTATTATAGTTGGGTCACAGAATGTAGTAATAAGAATTTTAGCAACATTTTAATGTGTTTTCCAAAGTCCAAGAACCTTTGTTCCAAAATTAAGCCAAAGTGGAAGTATTTTAAAGCTGTAATGACGTTGACTGCCACTAGGTTTGGTTAGGTTTGGTCAGCTGGCTCACCTACAGTATTAAGTTGGGCTTTTGGAGTTTTGGTTTATTTGACAAAGCACCCTTTTTTCCGCTGACAGATAGATTGAATGCAGTTGTGGTTAACAACTAACAAGACTTTAAAAGGACTTTGTTATTTAGTGCTTGATGAAGTTTACAGTTTGTTCTTAGCATTAGCTCACTTCTCTCAGGTTTAACCCTTTTGTCCAAATATGGTCACTTCTGGATCACAACCTACTGGCTTTAAAACAGCAGTTTGGAAACTGTTCCTCCATTCACTAATTGTACATAGTCTGTGGGTTTTCCTCTAACTGCTAATGGAAGATTTGTTCAAAAGGATGTGCTGTGGGACTTTCAAGAACAATATGAAGAACACAATGATGTATCTTCAACTCGCTTTTTTTTTCTCGGACTAGAATTGATTTTGGCTACCAAACTGGAGAGAACTTTTTAATACAATAGTCATTTGACAACAGCAGCTAAATCCATGTTTAAGTCATTAGTAATAAGCATGAACAAGAGAACTCCATTTGGTTTTATCTTGGAATACATTTTTAATTTTTACTCCTTTTTTACTCCTTCATGTTTTTGCATCAGACTTGGTTATTCCAGTTGGAATAATCCCATATTTAACAGTGAGGAACAAGGATCTAAATCATTTCTTTTTTCCTTTTGGCTATCCATATTGTGAACCAAGAAATAACATCACATCGATTAATGCTGGGTTAATCATTTATTTTCCCTTTATTAACTGTAATCGGTTTTGCTGAGTAAAGGACGATGTAGCCAGCAGCTGGGATCTTTTCATGCCTAATTGGTTTATTCCAATGTCATGAAATCATCATGAAATTGTGTAAATATACATGTAATATACATGTATATTCACACCGCATCAAATACTTGGCACTGAGGGTTAGGGTTATGGTTAGAGTTAGGGTTGCGGTTTGGGTTAGGTGAACCGGAGGCCTTAGGATAAATTGACACGTGATCAAATGACATTGAATAACATGTGTAAGGTCCAAAATGCTTATGTATAGAACGTTGCATGCCATAAGAACTGCGCAATTTCATGAGATCAGTCTTTTTATTCACTGGAGCAAGGACACTCAGTTGTGGGGTATGGCATGTTCATATAAACACTTCAACCTGAATAAGTTGTTAATTGAAGAACGGCACAGAGGTGAGGAAAAAGCAGATCATCAACACTTGGCTTATTCTGTACTCTACAATTTGTTTATTTTGTAAGAAAGACACTTAACCTCATTTTAACCTCAGTTTTATCATGAATAAACTAAAGATCAACAATTTTAAGGTTAGCGATAAGGAGGTGCCATGTCTGTCATCTGGCGCACCCATAAGTAAAACACTATGTATGAGGCTTCTTGTTAATATTTATGGAATACAATCAGATGACTTGTAGAGAGAAAAGAACTAAGTCGACCATAGAAGTGTAATGAATGCATAATCATTTCCTTTATTTGGATCAGAATGGTGTTTTTTTTAGAGTTTGCTCTGAGGTAGCTGATACAGTCTGTAAGCAGTAAAATGTGTGATGCTTAGGATTTTTTTTTTTTTTATCTAGGTCTAAAAACAAACAAAAACATCACAATTAGGCTTCAAACTAAAAAGCATGTCTTCCTTTTGACCTTGTGGTAGCAGGCATTGAGACACAACATTTTGCCAACTTGTGTAATTATGAAAGTAAGAATTTTTTTTTTTCAAAGTGTACTTTATTATGCAGTGAAATATTCTTTGCATCATTTGCACTCGGCATAGTGAGACTGACCCGACCAGACACCATTCAGCTCAGTGAAGTTCAGCATCTCGTGTTGCTAACAGGTTACACCCTAAGATTTCTACACTAATAACATTTCAGTATTCCTCAATGTTTGTTTCTCTCTACCACTACATTCTTGGAGCTGTGATGTGTAACATGACAAATTAGACTGAATGATCAGCATTTTTTTCACTTGTTGCCTTTATTAGAGAGTGTACAGTGGAGGGGTGGGGGTGACTTGAGCCAAATTGAACCAAGGTCACTGTGACAAAACCTTAGGCCATGTTATACATGATCTACCACTGTGGTGCCGCATTAGAAACTCTTTTAAAAAAACATTTCATTCATTTTCCATATGAACAAATGGTTAATTTTATTGTAGCCACACACTAAGTCACCATTCTGATTCATCCCTACTATAGGTGGCAGTAATATTACAACATCTTGTAAGAGTATATTTCCAGAAGTGATTGACTTTGAGTTTTTTATCTATGTGAGCATAATTTTCTGTTTAACAACTTGTAGTTGGTAAAGTAAGCTGGTAAACATATTACTTTAGGGTATGGAGAGACTCTTACTGAACTTTTTTTGACAATTTGTTAAGAATTAATAAAAAAAAAAGGCAGATAATAACAATAATATCCGTTGATATTTGCAGCTCCAATGGATTTGCGGTTATCAGAAGTTTCTATCTATTTTTTCTTGACAGGCAACAATTTGCAGCAGAGAACCTCAGACCACCTGCACCCACGGACCATGGACCACTCTGGTCTGCTTTGCTCCAACACACCCTCCCCTTCATGGAATGGACCTAAGGGCTCCACCTTTTCTCCTGGAGCATGGAATGAGCCATACAATTACAATATGAACAAAGGCCCAGCTGTTCCCCCCAAACAGCACAGCATCATGGGTAATATAGGAGGAGGCACACAGGATGGAATGATGACGGCGAGCTCGGGACAGTCGGTGAGCTCCCATTCCAGTTCCTTCACATCTGTGTCAGACCCTTCTGGAAGAGGAGGGATTTCACTGACTTCTGCAATGATGGGGAAGAGGAGCGAGACGGAGGGGGCTGCAGCAGATGGAGGGAGAGGAGGGGAGGTGGGGAGAGGAAGGGAGAGGTCTGCACGATCCATAGCTGCAGCAAATGCCTTCAAGTTCCGGGAACGTTCCCTTTCCACACCCACAGATTCTGGTACCTTCTGCTTTACAGAGGGTGGTCCAGGCCAACCAGGTGGGAACAATATGTCTACAGGAAATGGGAATTTTTTAGGAATAACAGACCAAAAACAAAATCACCACTTCCTGGGTTTGGGAGAGAACTATGCTCTTCTTTACCCTAGTGGGAGCTCTGAAGACAGTGCCAGTACCACTGACACAATTTCTGTCACAGCTTCAGAATACAGCACCGACGGCCGCTTACGCCTACGCTCACGGTCCATCTCACTTAAAAAATCCAAGCGTAAGCCACCACCTCCAGTGAGGAGTGTCTCACTGATGAAGAACCTGGGAGAAGCTGAGGGGAGAATCCACCATGGTGGTGGACTTTACCGGGATGGCCGGCCGAAGAGCCTTCACATCCCTAGAGACCACTTTCCAGACTTCCAGCCAGATTTCCTCTTGCCGAGCTCATCCTGCTCCTCTAAACCTGCTGTCAATGAGGTGGAGACAAGGCGAGCAGGCAGTGACCGGCCTCCGAGCCTGGAGGTTCAGGCACCAGAGCGGGAAGGAGAGACAGATCTGACCTTCCCCACTCACTGGCAGCTAGGGGAGTGGAAGAATGACCCTTACAGGTAGAAAACATAGAAAATAACATTTGTTGTTTTGTTACTAAGTACATATTCTACTCTTCTCCATCAGTATTCCACTGTCTTTTCATATCAAGACACCATAATATAATTGTCACAAAGAACTATTGCTTATCATATTGTAAAAGAAAGGTCCTCATATAAAGAAAGTCTGTCCTTTTCACCCATTGATGGTTTTCTAATGGTCTATGCACATATTTATATACTGCTACATATATCTTATCTCTGTGATCCCCTTACAAAATTCATCTCTTTTTGCAAGATGGAATTTTTTTTAGAACTTCATCAGATCATATTCTGTTTTTTTCCTCTCCTCCTGTGCTATAATGGATTGTTTGTCCTTCTTCCAATACATTATCCTTCCTCTTTTGTTTAATGGCTGACAATAGCATGCAATACGTTCCTCACTGATCTTTTCCTCTCTGTTTTAGATCTCTATCTGGTTCCAGCACAGCAACAGGTACCACAGTGATTGAATGTATGAAAGTCAGAGGCAGTTCAGAGTCACTGCTTGACTCTCCCTCCACCTCCAGGGCCACCTCACCTTCACAGCTCTCCATGGAAACTGATGTTAAGGCCTCCTCACCCTTCAAACCCCCAGGACTTATGTCACCATCAAGCGGCTATTCGAGTCAGTCTGAGACCCCCACACCAACAGTTCCACTGAATCAAGCAGCAGGGACTGGGACAGCCGGACAGTTGGGTACAATAGGGTGTAAGATGCGCCCAAAGATCCCAGAGAGGAAGTCATCCTTACCATCTCCCAAGGACCCAGCTGCAAGGTCAAGATTGTCCTTTGAGATGCCCGGCAATGCACATCTGGAGTTGTCATCAATCAAGCCAAAGCAGAAGGCCAGCAGGCGGCACTCTGACACCTCCACTGCAGCAAAACCTGGAAAAATCAGCCCTAGCTCTTCTCAGACATTACCTGTAGTCACCCAGAATGAACTGAAGACAGTTCGTCTTCGCTCTGTTTCTCGTGGTGACCTGGAGGACTGTCCTGATGGTGCATCTGATACCATAGAAGAAGAACAGCAGAGCAGAGATTTAGGTGAGGACCCTAGTCCACCACCTACTCTACCAAAACCCAAACCTCCTGTTGCAGTCAAGCCTCCCTTGCCAAAACGGCCAATTAACCTGCTCCTTAAATCTCCTTCCCCCTCCTCCACTTCTCCACTAGCACCTGAATCTCCTCCTGCCTCACCTGTGGACCGCCCAGTACCCCTTGGAAATATCTACAAAGTCATGAAAAAACCCAAACCCAAAAAACCTCCACCACAGGTTCCTGCGAATCCCTCCGTGCTTCCTGATATAAATTCCAATACAGCCCAAAATACAGGGTATGACCACCCATTCCTCCCCCATTCCCACTCCTTCTTTGACCTCCCACCTCTCCCAGACCCACAGCCTCTCCTGGAAGACCCAGCAATGGAACCAGAATTTGACACTGAGCAAGAGGTCTGTCCTGAGGATGGAGGTTCGCTTCCATCTCCCTGCAGTAGTCAGGAGGCTCCAGAACTCCAGGACAAGAGCAAGACACTTCCTTCAAGGATGACAATCTCCTGTCTGGCAGAGCTGTCAGACAAAAAGAAACCCAAGGTGAGGAACACAACTCTCCAAATTCAACTTTGTCAAAATCATACATGGGAAGAACATACCTTAAACTTTTAAATTCTTTCCCAGGTTCCACCTCCTGTCCCCAAGAAGCCCAATGTTCTGCTTCTTCCCACATCAGTCCACTCCTCCACTAATGGCAGTACAGAACGTCAGACTCCACAGGCCGACAGTCCTGTGGGTCTTCGGTCTCCTTTAGGAGCCTTCCCACCTGAGGGGATTCCCAGTCCTCCTAATGTTCCTGATATGCTGGAGCGAGATGAGAATCACCTGGGAACAGATGAGGAGAGCTCAAAAGAGTCATCTCTTCAGGATTCCTCCCTCACTGAGCTGGAGGGGAAGATGACCGGTATTGGAATTGGAGCAGGTACATTCGTGGAGAGGGCTTCAGATAGCATGGGCCAGCTTTTTTTTTTTCCAATAAGATCCAGTTTTGCTATCTGTGTGAGAAAAAAATGAAAAAAAAAAAAAAAAAATTACATTTCAGACCACAAATAATGCAAAGATAACTAGTTAATTTCATTTTCAAGCAACTCAATACTAATGTTTGAACACAGAAAGAGGTCAGAAATGAATAATTTGTGGAAGCTTTCCATCAGTATTTCAGATTACTGAAATACTGCTTTATGAAGCTCCTGGATCTACAGTACAGCACCTTGGCTTTGTCTGATGGCTTGTAACCATCCATCCTCTTCTTGATCACATTCCAGAGCTTTTCATTAGGTTTCAGGACTGGATATTTAGAGTGGTCTTTTTTCCATTGCTCTATGCCATGTCACTGGCTGAGTATAAATGATAAGTCACTCTGTGACAAGTAGCAACCAATAGCTGGTGGATATATTAAGAGTAAATGTCAGGAGTTAAAGAGATTGAATGTTTCTCTCCAGTACAGTAATGACTCATACATTTTCTGTTAGAAACTGTTTGATATTCTTTTCAGAGAAACAGTGGAAGTATTAATCTTTCATTATTCGTATGCTAATGTAAAACTGTCATAACTGTTATATTTGATTAGGATCTTTCTCTGCTTACTTTGAAGCTAAAACCTCCTGATTCTGCCAGAGGAGATTTTTCATGTTTGGAGCAAATCAGGCACAATTGCTCTAAAATTGGTCCAAATCAAAACAGAGAGTGATGCATGCTGTTTGTGACAGCGAAGATGACATTTATCATTATGACCTGATTATTAACAAATTTTGAATATAATTAAGCCAGATTAAATTTAATTAAAAGGGACAAACACATTTCCATTTGCCGCCCCTACTCCTGTTTGCCTGGAAGCATGTGAGCAAGACACAAAAGAATGTGTGAATTACATTGTCATTTAAATGTTTACGTTTGTCTCATTGTCTCAGATGAGTCAGCAGCAAATGAGAAGACAGTACTGCACATTGCAGAGGAAACAGATGATGACTTTTTGGCAAGCACACCAACAACACACACCACTGAAGACCTGTTCACCATCATACACAGGTATGATATACAATGAAAATGCATATGTTAAATGTGCATTTTAGACTTACAGAGTATGGTATCTGAAAAAATGATATTACAACAGAAACATTTAGAAATGCCCACAGCTGGGTTTGTTGTGACAGTAAAAACATTCTCATAGCACACATGGTTTTATTCAACACAAAGCCTGCCTGCAGCCTTATCCCAGAGCACATGACGAAAAACACATTGTCTCGTTGAAAAGGTGTGAGGCGGACAGAAGGTTCCCTAGCAACGGCTACATGTACAGTGGGGTACTGCACGACCAGTGGGTCTTATTCCGTTCTTTATTCAGAGCCTCTCTCATCTATACACACATGGATGTGAGCGTAGACACACAATCACAAGACAGCCAGTCTCTAAGCAACAAGTGTTCATGATTTTACCTTGCACGATGCTGAAAATAGCTTGAAAGGCAGAGAAAAAAAGGGCAAGAGGGAAAAAAGAAAGAACAGGAGTCAATGTTTTGATCTCTTACAAGAAAAGATGGTATCCCCTCTGTAGCTACACATTTTAGTTTTTTTAATTCCTTAAATGAAGATGTCAATCAAAGTCTCACTCATCTATCTCTAAAGTGGGGTAGGCAAGCCCAGAGAGAGACTACTGATATTTTAACCCATTAACTATCTTCAGTTGAATTTGGCTAAACCTTTTTTGAAGTCAGTAGAAGTTGGGAGTTTTAATTCACCATCTGTTTAAATATTTAAGCATTTAAATAGTTATTACTCACTAGAACAAAGAAGATGGAGTCATAGTCATAGCATATTCATTCACAGCTTGTTCACTTGTTTGCCTGCTGATTGGCTGATGAAATATGCCACTGCATTTCTCCTTGTGTGTCTGCATTGACTGCTCTGTGCACAGAGGAATCAGACAGAGACACATTCACTGAGAACCATTTGTTATTCTCTTTAGGTGAGTTGAAGTCTGTCTTTTAAAAAAAAAGGCCTAAATCCAGATATACGCTGTGCAATTTATGGCTGCCCTAGAGAAAAGAAAAATGCCGGTACTTCATCACCTTCTGAGACACATTTGAAGACAGCATTTTAATAGTCTTGTGACCAATTATATTGTGTATTACTGTATCATGCCATGCTGCATTCCACTCAGTTACTTAGAAATGTAGGATTTGAGTGCAGCCTAACTGACACAGTCTGAATTCTGTCCCAAATGGTCTTTGATTATAAGACCTCTCAACATTTGTCTTTGAGCCTCTATCTCTGTCCAACATAGGACCACTGTTTTGCCACATCCAAAGATGTCACTATACCCTCACCTTTTGTCTGGGCTGTCCCAAAATTGCACAATGTATACCAGGCTTTAAATGAATGTTAGAAGACAGAGTAAGAAGTTTATTGTTAAGTTAACATTAACTTCAATTCAAGCTTCACAAACAGAGGGGTGGGTGGGAAGGGGACATCTAACTCCAAGTTCCTCTTGTCCTGTCCATGAGTAGGTAATACAATGGAATAATGTTGTATGCAGTGTGATCTCCTATTTTTTGATCTCATCTTTCTTCTGTCTTTTTTTGACCAGGTCTAAGAGGAAGGTTCTGGGCCGTAAGGAGCCAACAGATTCCTTTGGCAGCCGACAGAGCCTGGTCTCCCCAGTGAAGCACAGCACCAGCGGTGGCGATCTTCGAAATCTGACCCTGGGAAGCAGCCAGAGGTCCAGCTCACGCAATGAGAACTTCATGGCCCTGCTTCAGAAGAAAGGCAGCAAGTCTTCCAGTGGAGGGGCCAGGGTCTCAGCCATGGAGCTTCTTAAAAGCACAAACCCTCTGGCACGGCGTGTTACAGAGTTTTCGACCACTGCACCAACAACAATGGAGGGAGGAGATGCCTCATCTGGAAACGGCAGAGCCAATGACCAATGAACATCCAACCAACAGTAAACAGAAATTCAGTGGGTCTTTTTGCTGTTAACAAAGCTACCAATGAATCCCACAACCTGCCACGTCCTGGGGACGGCCAGATCGCTCCAACTACTGACTGACCATTTGCAGTGTCCAATCACATTGGAGCATATTTTTGGACAAAATGGTCCCTCCCATGGTTGGAGCGTTATTGTTTCCTGTCAATCCAGTCCCCCCAGGAAAGCATCTGTGGAGAGCACACAGTTTGTTCTCCCTTTATTCTCAATTAAAGGTGGAGGTTTTTCGGTTGTGCTTAAACATTGCACCATGTTTTCCTTGTTGGGGATTTCTTCAAGCTTGGCGGAAGAACATGGATGTGGCTCTGGAAATACAAGGACACTCGGTGGATAGTTTACTCCTGATCCATCTGGATGATCAAAGTCCCTAAAGCCTATCCCTGAGTCCCTGAAGACGACAGTGGCTAAAGAGTCTTTAGCCAGTTATTCTGATCTGCTGAGAAACCGCAGTGGATTAATGAATCCAAGAACAAAAAGGAATATACGTCAAATGATCTCACCAATGATCTTCAACCAAAACCCTCAAGCCGGTAGCACTACAGCACCAGGCAGCTGGTAGGGTAAACAATCAGTGGTATGATGAGAAACCATAGAAAGCAAATGCACCCCAAACCTTGGACATTATGGCTTCTATCTATGGTAAACACAGTACCATAACAGACACATCAACACAGTCATTTTAATATGAAGAAGATCCTGATTTAAGCAGGATTTACAAATACAGTATTAACAACTTGTGGGCTTTTTGCCAACAAAGACGAGGCATGAGCATGTCGCTGGTTTTGGCGATCATGCCAAACACAAACACAAGAGTGGATTTTCACAAAACATTCCACAAAGGCACCCAGCAAATGGACCATGATTATAAACACAAGCACTTTTCTGTTCCTTTGGCATCAGAGATGGTTTACATGGCGCGGCGATTGCGTCACTCCAGTTTTGTTAGATATTCAACTATCTTTTTTTCTTATTTTGTGCTTTGTTAAAAATTTTACTTTTATCATTACTTGTTGAATTGGATTGCTCTGTATGTATCATGTACAAAGGTAAATGTACCACATCTATCAATCATTTGCTGACATGAGGACTAAATATAGACTGTACAGAGCAGCAAGCAGCTTGGACTACAAACTGCCCACACAGTGGAGGGAACACACACTCAAACACACACAGACAGACTAAAGAATAATGCCATGCAGAACAGATATATGTACACGCATGTGTGTGTGTGTGTGTGTGTTCAAAGGAGTGTGTGTGCAGATGAAATCACGCCTGTGGAGTTTCTGGATGGAGAGTATGAAGCAGGCCTGGTTAATAAACAGGGTTTTTATTCATTCTGGTCTCTGGTGACGGGACCAAAGGACTGTTAAAATCTACAAACAGACCAGAGGGGACCTAGAAATGTGTGTGTCCATGTGTATGTGTATGTGTGTGTAGAGGGAAATGCCAGGAACAAAGCAGAAGGAGAGGGAAAGTACACGTATGTATGTGTCTGTTTATATGTTGTGTATCTTTTCTACATGTGCATGTTCCAAGTTGCACGTGTGTGTGCGTGTGCGTGTGTGTGTGTGCACAACGTCATC
>JAPTMW010000011.1:3106555-3116647 GCA_029822955.1 Ostorhinchus angustatus
GTAGTGGTGTGAGATTGGAACTAAGAGAGCCACATATAATACCAAATTGAAAAGAGTTTACTCATAAGCACATGAAAGGAGGAAAGTTTTTAACCTGGATTTAAACACAGAAGAAAAGACATTAAAAATCACTAAAGGGGTAAAAGACATTAAAATAGTAAGAGATAAAATGTGGTTTTTAAAATACATTAACAGAGTGAGATAAATACATTAACTATATTAAAACCATACATTAAAATTAACATTAAAATATAAAAAAAAGTGCATTTAAAAGACAAGATTGAACATAAGTCTTGGAATCAGTACACTATAAATATATGAATAATATATCTTATTAGCCTATTTATTTGTAGCTACAATTTTGTTTCTTTGCTCCAAGTTGCACTACTTGTGCTTTAAACTTTGATACCCAAGTTTATTTCATTTGAGTATCTGTAAATGTGTAATGACAGTGAATCTGAAACTAAATGTTCTGTGGTTGAACACATAATGAACAATAATACAGATGTTAAACAAATTAATAATACAAAAAAATTAAAATTAAAATTACAATGAAGTCCAAGATGGTCTAATTCAGGTATATGTTCATGAGATGCTCAGCTTCCAGAAACACCTCATGGTTTATTCTTCTGCTCCAGTGCAGTAGAGGCTGCAAGGCTTATTTCATACTTTTTCTTCTCTCAGGAAAACAACACCAGACTATCTTTGTCCATGATTTTGTGAGCGCTGAAGGTGGTTGACTTTGAGATGCGACACTGCCAAGCCTCCTTATCTTTTCCTCAAAAATGGAGGCAGACACCCAACAAAAGTCCGGATCCATCGGCCTCTCCATCATCTCTTCATCATCACTTTTCTGTCCCTCCTCCTGCATCACTCCATCTCTCTCCTCCACCCCATCCATCCCTCCATGGCCTCTTTAGGTTCCTTGTGGTCCTCTTTGCCTCCATTTGCTTTCATGCCTGCTCAGTTGAGGGAGGGTGGTTCCGGGTCGGGGTCTTGGGACCCTGGGGGTGTGATCCGATGTTTGCAAAGGCTCTTCCCAGTGTTGCAGCACAGCTCGCTGTCAACCGGATCAACAAGGACCCCTCACTGTCCTACGCCCATACATTTGAATACATCGTGTTGCAGGTACATCCCTCCATCAGCCTCAGAATGTCGAGGAGTAAAAATCATTTCTCTGATGACTTAGTGTTACATTGGTGAAAGAAGTATTGATTTATCACATATATTGGGATATATTAAGCAACAAGTGAACATTTAGTCCATAAAGGTGATTGTGTTTAGAGCAGTAAATGGATAAGGTTAGGATCTGAGTGACTTTGACAAGGCCTAGGCTGTGATGACAAAATGACCAGTTCAGAGCATCTCCAGAACTGCAGGTCCTTTTGGGTGTTCCTGGTTTGCGGTGGTTAGTACCTACCAAAAGTGGTCTAAGGAAGGACTACCTGATCTCAGTCCAATTGAGCATCAGTGGATTGTTCTGGACAAGTTAATCCAGTCCCTGGAAGCTTCATGTCACCTCTTACAGAACTTCAAAGATCTGCTGTGTCTTAGTGCCAGATGCACTCCTTCAGAGGTTAGGTGGAATACATGCCTTATGTCAGAGCTGTTTTTAAGATAAGATAAGACTTTATTGATCCCACCATGGGGAAATTTAACAGTTAAGGCAGCAACCAGACAGTACACCAGTTTACGGGTAGAAGGAGAGGGAAAAAAGACCACAAGAGTGAAAATAGGAAGGAAAAATAAAATCTTGTTTTTATATAAATATTTATATAAATAGAGAAGAAAATAGAATTAAACATTCTTAGAATTGAAAATATAAAGCAAAATTTTAATTTTTAAAGCGGTAATTGTATATTTACATACATTTACACTGGTTTCACATGTTCATGGTGTGATATGGGGTGGGGGGGGAGGGTTATTATGGACTATTAAACAGTCTGATGGCTGTGGGGAGGAATGACCTGCGGAAGCGCTCCTTCTTGCACGAGGGATGTAAAAGTCTTGTGCTGAAGGAGCTGCTCCTGGCCTCTACAGTGTGGTGCAGGGGGTGGGAGGAGTTATCCATGATGGACATCAGTTTGGATAATAGTCGTCTGTCAGCCACCTCTTCCATTGAGTCCAGCAGGCAGCCTCGGACAGAGCTGGCTCTCTTAATCAGTGGGACATCTTTCATCATAGTACTACTGATAGGTACTAACCACTGCAGACACACCTCAAGACCTGCAGTTTTGGAGATGCTCTGACCCAGTGAGCTGATCATCCCATTTTCACCCTTGTCAAAGACACTCAGATTATGCTTATGCGGCCTATTGTCCATCTACTGCAAAACAGATTCATGACCACTGAATAGTGCCATTGTTGTAATCCATAGTATCATAGTTTTATCTGTCAGTGATAAGAATGCTATGACAATGTATCTAAATATTATGGCTTTTTAGTCCTGTAGCATAAGGTTTGGTTCAAGTTTAGATTCAATTATTTTATTAAATTAATTTTAGGCTATTTAGGTCCAATATTTCAATAAATGTACCTGGTTACTTTCTTTTTAAGGAGCCATGTCAGACATCGAGAGCACTGGAGACATTTGTGGGTTTTCACACCAAGGCCTCTGCGTATATTGGGCCATCCAACCCCGGATACTGTGATGCTGCTTCAATGCTGACCAAAGGATGGAACAAAGTATGTGATGTTAAGTGATCCAGACAGATCTTAACATGTAGCCTAGATGTTCTTTTAGTCCTTTTCTGGTCATTTCTTTTTGTCCTCTCTACAAGGCATTGTTTCCGTGGGGTTGTGTTGGCTATGAGATGGACGATGTTCGGAGCCACCCAACCTTTGCCCGCTCCATGCCAAGACCTACCTGGGTGCTGCTCAATATGATGAAGTACTTCAAGTGGGCTCAGGTTGCTATTATTTCATCCTCAGAAGACATCTGGGTGGAGACCGCCACAAAGGTTTGTATTTTCTTCATTTTTAACATTTCTGAATATGTACAACTCCCTGTGTAACCCCATCTTTAACTGATTTAATTCCTTCAAATGATCCCTGTTGATATTTATGTTGATCTAAGGTACTATATGAGTTTAATGAGTGTATGATTCTCTGTGTTTGTCAGTCTCTCAACAAAATCTCTTAGAAAAATTCAAAATTATGTTGGCATCCAAGAATTTCATTGTGAATCTTAAGAAGAACAATGGCTGAAGTGAAGCCAAAAGTCTCCAAATCCTCTGTCCAAATTTTAGATTTTCTGTTTCGGTTTTATAATGATTGGGTGAGTCTATTTTCTGGATGTCAGTGTGAGGTTTTGTTTTGTTGTCTGTAGGTGGCTGACTCTATAAGGAGCCACGGTCTGCCGGTCAGACTGGTCCTTTTTATGGAGAACACGCCTCATGGCATCAGACGAACTCTGGCCAAAGTTCGCAAGAGGAAAGAACTCCGAGGTGAATACTGATTATTTACAACAGATTTTAGATATATTGTATATTTGGAAGATAGTCTATGAAGTCTATGGTGACTGTTCATATACTTCGTATTTACTCTTTACCAAAGGAATGGTAAGGGTGTTTTTTAAAAAATATTATCATAAAAGTGCTGGAGAAAACTTTGAGGATGCCTCCTTCTTCTTTAAAGGAGATTTGCACTTTTAATGTTTACAGTAATCTGAAAATGTTGTTTTCTTGGTGTGCCTCCATTAACTAACCAGTATGACTGCAGTATTGTCCAAATAATGCCTCACAAATTGAAGGAGCACTCTTAAAATTGTTATATTTTGTAGGTTAATCACAAAAGTCAGGACACGTGAATTGTATGTGACAACTTTCAAAGCTTAGTTTACTTCCACTGCTGCACTAACACTATGAGTTGTTATCAGGATCAGGATCAGGATCAGGATCAACTATATTGTCCCTTATGGGAAATTTGTTTTGGACAAAAGTGCCAACAGTTATTCATTTTAACCTCTTATCTTTGTTCTATTTCAAGTCATTCACTGGAGCTGACCTGCTTAAATGTAAATAAAGCTGGTTAAATAACATTTAAAAACGTAAAAACTGCTAAATGGTTGAAAAAATGAACAGGTTTTCTGCAGGAAGTGCAGGAAATGAAGCCAAGAAAGCTGACTAAAATGGTTCTTTTGTTGATTATATGCAAACCCTTTGTGTATGAAAGCCAGGTTAGAAAAACCTTTTATACTTCCTGAAGCATTATTTATTCAATACTGTACTGCAAAATATGTAGTAATACAATTGTATATTAGTAGTATAATGATGAGGAAAAGGACATTTAAATATGATCATCATGATCAAAGAAAGACATTGATAACTGCATTTCTAATGATAAACCTGCTGGAGCTACAGCAATGAAAAATTTGTGACTAAACCATAGTGATAGGGCACTATAATCATACCGTATAAGCTCATCAGATCCTTTTAAACTAAAGCTGAGTTTTGTATCTCGTCCTAGTTGTGATCCTGTGCATGCACTCGGCCCTGATCGGTGGTGAAGCTCAGAAGCTGCTCTTGGAGACGGCGTATGACATGCACATGATTGATGGCTCCCTGGTCTTCGTGCCCTACGACACACTGCTCTACAGCCTGCCCTACCGCAACGTCACCTACCCGGCTTTAAAGAACAACAGCAAACTGCTGCGGGCCTACGATGCCGTTCTGACCGTTACCATCGACTCACCCCAGGTGTCTTTCTATGAGGCCTTCAGAGAGGCCATGGACAGAAGGGAGGTGGCAAGGACCATGAAGCCACATCAGGTGATGGGATTAGATATACCATGTGTACAGGTACCTTTGAGCAAAGCAGTCTGAGCTGAAATCTGTGTGTCCTGCAGGTGTCTCCTCTCTTTGGTACCATCTACAGCTCTATTGTGTTCACGGCTCATGCGGTACACAGACTTCGAAAATCTGGGGAGTGGATGTCTGGGGGAAACCTGGCACGACACACGCGCAACCTGGCCTTCCAGGTACCGACACTAGTACTGACTGTGATGCTGGTTCTCTCATATGTACATGTTTTACTCTACCACTACAAAGTGTAGGTTTTCTCAAACTATAGCAAAAAATACAGATAATTTACAGTTTACCTCTGTCCCAAAACTGCCAAAGGTTCCAAAAGGAAAATTTAGGTGTCCAAAAACTGGAAACTGCTTCAGATTTTTTTTTTTAAATTATAGCCCTTTCCTGCATGGGAATAAATAGTGGGTTAACAACTTCCAGCATTTTTGCAGCAATGGAAGTAAATGAAGCCTTGAAAGTTGATGAAACACTTCCTGCAGATGTCCTGATTTTTGTTCATTACTTCCAAACCCTCTGTGTATGAAAGCAGACTGTTACAACACCATATAAGGCATAGGACAATAATATACTGCAGAAAACAGTGACTGGCAGTATTTCAATTAAATGTACACACATATACATTTAGTTACATTTTCAGTATTTTGCACTTTGCTCGGCATAAAAAAAAAAAGCATGTAAATTGTAATGAAATCCCTTTAAAGCTTGCATATGGTATCGTTATGGTATGGGTGTGGGGGCAGATTTTTCTTTCCCTCCCATCATGTGAACACTGAACACTGTTCACTGTTATTTAGCACAAAAAGAGACTTCACCTTTAATAAAGACTGAAAAGTCCCTCTAGACCAGGGGTCAGTAACCCTGGTCCTGGAGAACTACTATCCTGCATGTTTTAAGTGTTTCCTCTTCCAGCACACCTGACGGTCATTAACAGGCTTCTGCAGAACTTGATCATAGGCTTATCACTTGAATCAGGTGTGTTGGAAGAGGGAAACATCTAAAACAGGGGTCACCAACCCTGGTCCTTGAGGGCCCCTATTCTCAATGTTTTAGATGTATCCCTCTTCCAACACACCTGATTCACATGATCAGCCTATCATCAAGCTCTGCAGAAGCCGGATAACGACTGTCCGGTGTGCTGGAAGAGGGATACTCCTAAAACATGCAGGATAGGGGCCCTTGAGGACCAGGGTTGGTGACCCCTGATCTAAAACATGCAGGATAGTGGCTCGCCAGGACCAGGGTTGCTGACCCCTGCTCTAGACCAGGGTTGTCCATTCCTGGTCTTCGAGGGCCGCTATCCTGCATGTTTTAGATATTTCCCTCTTCTAACACACCTGACAGTTGTTACCAGGCTTCTGCAGAGCTTGATGATAGGCTGATCATGTAAATCGAGTGTGTTGGAAGAGGGATACATCTAAAAAATGCAGGATACCAGCCCTAGAGGACCAGGTTGGACACCCTGTTCTAGACCATCAAATATGATTTATTGCAATTATCAAAGAGACTTATTTTAAACATGCACTGACCTTTGCCCTTTTTGCCAAATATTAAGAAACTGCTTCACTGCATTTCCAAAGATTTGCCATTCATCAGAGAGAGATGGGTGGAAAACCTGGAAACATGGTGACACAGATAGTTTTGAGAATGACCTACTTGTTTTTACTTTGTCTAAACTTTACTAACTAACTTTACTGTGAAGTCCTAACACTCCTTACTTGTCGCAGGGTTTCAGTCACCCCATTAAAACCAATAGTTCTGGAGCAGCTTTGCTGGACTACCTCATACTGGACACAAACGGACTCTCCTGGGAGCTGAAGCCAACATACAGGTACAGTATATGTGGAGATTATGAGGAGTTGAATTTTCACAGACATAGTCACAAACTAAAATGAAAATCAAAAGAAACACTAAAAAATATACAATGAATATGAGTGAATGAGTTTGTACTATACTTATTGCGGGTAGGATGGACATGGAAAGCCATATAGTGCACTTCCTGGGGCGAGAAATCCACTTCCCACATGGTTACGGACCAAGAAAGGACTCACTCTGCTGGTTTACTCCTGGAGTCCTCTGCTCAGGGGGTGAGGACACACAAAGAACTGTACATCTAGTTATCAAGACTGTCTGGTTTACATTAGATATTTTTAGCAGCGATCACAGACTGCATGATGAAAATAGTTAATATAGGGTGGCCAGACGTCCTCTTTTTCCCAGACATGTCCTCTTTTTGAGACCTAAAAAATGGATGTTTTTGGGGTTTTTTTTTGGGCTACTGTTATTACTTCATAGGAACAAACATTAACCCCACAAACACTAAACTTTAACCCCCCACCCACCCCCACCTCAAGGTGTCCTCCATTTCACAAACTAAATCTGGTCACCCTAGAATATTTCAGAAACATTCCCCCTCAGGGTCTACCTGCATTGATAAACATGCACACTTCTGAACTACAAAATAAAATCTATGTTTACAAAGCACTTTTGATTTGACTCATTTTCACCTTTTCCAGGCGTGGATCTGTTCTCCACTATCAGTATGTTCCTGGGGTCCATTACTTCCTGTATTTTCCTTGGGACACTGATTTACTTCACCAGGTACAGAGAAAACAAGTGTTAAGTCATGTTAATTAGCAGCATTTGGAACAGTTGGATAATTTCATAATATTTTCAAGCTTTTCAGTCACATACGGGTGTAAAGCCAGGGAAATGCACCACTCAAAATATATCACTCCTATTGTCTTCTCTGGTTTTTGTTGTCCAGGCGACGCATTGCCAAACTCCGAATGGCCAAAGGTCCAAATAAGATCCTGTTAACTCTGGAAAATGTTACATTTATAAATCCTTCACTGAGCAACAAGGTCGGTTTTTCTTGGTTGACTGTCCCTTTTCAGATGAGTTTGATGTTATTAGTCAAATAAAATAAATCCATGGCTCCCAGTTCCATATGTTAGAACCAAAAATGCGCCTGATAATATAAACTGTTGGTATAGTGTGGAGTATAGTGGCATGAGACAATGAGATAAAAATACACAATCGATTGGAAAAAAAAATAAACTTGTCACCTTTCCTCCCTACAGAAGCTGAGTTTGGATGACAGTAGGGCCAGTGGCATGAAGAGCCTCTCAGACCACAGTGCCACCTCACTAGTCTCCACCCAATCCCCGGCCACCTATGAAAACACTAACGTGGTCATTTTTGAGGTGAGACTTCATTGTCTATTTTTGGTAGTAAAGACAGGAGGAAATTAGATGTAACCCTTAATCTAAAAACAATCAAAATAATCTTGCAGCATTAAGAAAAACAACACTACTATCATATTTTGAAATTTTCTATCCACCCGTGACAAAAATAACTAAATTTGGTTCTGTTTGTGTTCTTCAGGGTGACTGGGCGTGGCTGAAGAGACTTCCTCATGGGACATTTAGCAGTATAAACCCAAAAACCAGTGATGTGTTTGAACTGGTGTGTACTGTGTGTTAAAAAATACTAAGATTCTTTACTTTAGTGAATGTACCACACTGAAAATACTCACTATTGCATTAAAAAGGATGTTACATCGGAAGACTTGGAATACTTTATGGGTTTCTGCTTAATCTACATCAGTGCATCAGTTTTTATGAGACCATTTTGTCTTTGTATGAAAATCCACAAATATGGAGATGTGATGTTTTTATCGGACAGGAAGGAGATGGAAAAACTGCATCTGAAAAGTAACTGAAATTGTCAGACATGTACAGTGGATTCAAAGTAGTTCTAGTTACCTTATGTGGACTACACACTGTTATTATATTCATTTAAATCAGCCACTCTTAGAAAAAAATGGCTTAATGATGATGCAAAACAGTGAGGAATTGTAACAAATGAAACTGTATCTGCAGATGAAGGACATGCGCCATGAGAATGTCAACCCCTTCCTGGGTTTCTTTCACGACTGTGGTGTGTTCGCCATCATGACAGAGTTCTGCTCAAGAGGCAGCCTAGAGGACCTGCTGCTGAACGATGACGTCAAACTGGACTGGATGTTTAAGTCGTCTCTGCTTCTGGATTTGATTAAGGTGATTATGGAAAGGCAAAATGACAAAAGGCTTGTGACTTTTAGAGTAGTAAGTTTTTCTCACCTATGATGTGTATGTCATCTATTACCCCACCCCCCGAAGGGGAGGCAAGGGTTATTGTTTTTGGTTTGGTTTGTTTGTTTGTTTGTTAACACTCTAGCAGCAAAACTATTGGTTGAATTCATATCAGATTGAGATTATAGATTGTCAATGACCCAGAATAGATCTGATTACATTTTGGGAAAAGTAGGTCAAATAAAAACATTTTTATGAATTTTTAAAATATTTTTTTTTCCCATTTAGTTATAATGAGCAAAATTTCAAATGTCTGTAGCAGTAAAACTATTGGTTGAATTCATACCAAATTTGGTTTATAGATTGCCAGTGACCCAGAACAGATGTCATTACACTTTGGGAAAAGTAGGTCAAAGTTCAAAATATTTGTTCTTCTCCCATTTACTTATAATGGGCAAAATTTCAAAAACATCAATTTTGTTTTAATTTACTTCAAACTTGGCACATATATAGAGGCAATTGATATGCTGACATCAGCACATGCATAGACATGATGACATCAGCGGACCGATGCCAAAATAAGCTACAATACGTGCGAGGGGCGGAGTTTGTTGTGCCTGACACCACTTGTTTTAAGTTGCAGTGATCAACTATTTTGTCATTAGCATTATTAAAACATACGTTCATGTATTTGTCTTTACAGTGACATTTATGAACACAATTTGATTTTGTAGTTTCACTAACAATTTACAAATTACATCTTCCACTGTCTAAAATCCAGTCAGTTTTCTTTCAAACATTATGGAGTTACTTTGTGCAATGTTTCAGGGCATGAAGTATCTTCACCACCGTGGAGTGTGCCACAGTCGTCTGAAGTCCCGTAACTGTGTGGTGGACGGCCGCTTTGTCCTGAAAGTCACCGACTATGGCTACAGCGAGGTTCTGGAGGCACAGCGGTTCCCCTACATTGAGCCGCCTCCTGAAGGTGAGAGAATAGAAGAGTCTGATCTACAGTATCTCACAAAAGTGAGTACACCCCTCACATTTCTGCAAATATTTAATTATATCCTTTCATGAGACAACCTCAAGAAATGACACTTTGATACAATGTAAAGTACTCAGTGTACAGCATGTATAACAGTGTAAATTTACTGTCCCCTCAAAATAACTCAACACACAGCCATTAATGTCTAAACTGCTGGCAGCAA
>JAPTMW010000011.1:3168283-3179280 GCA_029822955.1 Ostorhinchus angustatus
TATGCACGTAATGAACGCAGAGGACAGCCGGAACACTCCGTCTGTATGCGTATTTAATGTTGAACATGAATAGGCTAGGCCTTAAATGTGTTGTGATGATAAATAACGATGCAGATCTAAACCACAATCCTTTGTGTTGACATGAATTTTTCTCCTGTCCTCATGTAGGTCATGTCTCTAAACGGGCTTTGTAAGATACTGTATGAAAGCAATAAAGTAGATGGAAACATTTTTTGATTTATGCCATGTCAGTGATAAATAACCAGTAGTCATATTTGGTATTGGGTATGATATTATCTCAGTGGAGAAGTGAAATGGCTGACAACAAAAAGACAATCCAAGCAAAACTTTAAATTTGTAAGTAGGTGTGGCTTTGATCAATCCTCTCAGATGCCACAATCTCTCATTTTGCCATTTTAAGTCGTCTCACTTCTGTTTCCAAACCTCAGAGCATTTAATAACAATGATCTGCATGACATCAAGAACCCAGTTGAACTATATAACCTAATCTGCATTTCTGCTGATTGGACTAATACCTTCAGTTGTCTTTTTTGTTCCCTGTTGCAATGTTCCTGTAGATCAGGGGTGTCAAACTCATTTTAGTTCAGGTTCCACATTCAGCCCAATATAAAACAGTGATGATAATATGAGCAACCTGAAAAGTCTTGTGAAAAATGAGTGCATTTTTAGCAAAATTATTCCTCAGTTTATCATTTACACCCATGTTTTACAACTTACAGATCACAGTGGATCTATAAATACACAAAATATTTAATAACAGGCAGAGTATTGGTAAAATTGCACGTAAGACATTTCATGTTCATATTTCTTCAGGTTATTCACATTTTGTAACATTCATTTTGTAAATTGAAACATTTTCAAGACGAGGACAAAATTTGGGGTTTCCATTATTTCTAGGTTGTTATGATAGTATTTTACTTGAGCGTTCCACTTGAGATCTTATTGGTCTGAATATGGAGCCTGAACCAAAATGACTTTGATGTCCTTGATTGTTAATATCTTTGGTGTAATTTTTGCATGTCATAAGTTCATCCCAGGGGCTGGATTGGACCCTTTGGCGGGCTGGTTTTGGCCCTCTGCTTGCATGTTTGACACATATCCTGTAGATTGTACTCCTAAATAGCAGGAAGGCTAGGGGCAATTTGGTGGATGAAAAACAAAAAACAATTGATGCTGAGAAATTGTGACTGAAGCACTCACTTTTTGTTGAGCCAGGAGACATGACCCTGTGTGAAGATGATTAGCAGTTTTAGATTTGCGATATGACAGGCCGAGATGGGAACATTTTTATAATCTTGTCATTCTTTGCTTTTATGACAGGTTTCAACAGCAGAGGTTCAGATTTCACTAACTTTATTGACTTTGATTAATGGTAAAATACTATGTATACTTTTGTCTGGTTGTGTCCTTTATGAATTATTTAAAACCACATATAACAATATGTAATAATGATTTAACATTTCTCGTGACAACTAGTATTAACATTTATTTTTTTAGCTGTCACCCATCTCACAGTACACTTCAAAACTAGACAAAACTAGCCATCGGCAGCGACGGCTAGGGGTATATCCCCAAACGCCCCCAGTCCTTAACCAGACAGCAATAATGTCATGACGTGAGGCATCCCCAGGTCATGACCTTTCATTTGCACCTGATTTGAAGTCCATCAGACAAATAGTTCCAGAGATATGAACAAAAGAGTGTTTAGTGATTTTAAACTTTTGAGTGGCCCCTTGTGGGCAATCTAGAAATGGTAAATTGTCCAAAATCGAATCAGTTCTTCCCCTCCATATCAAAGATATGGAATTTCTAAACCCAATATTTTTCAAGTCATCTCGTTAACACAAAGGATATCTGGCAATAGCGGTTCCGGCGGCAGCGGTCAGACCAAAAACATAATATCCCCGAAACTCCGTTCTGGGATACAGTACTGATTTAACATTTCTCGTGACAACAACTAATATTAACATTTTTTAGCTGTGTCACCCATCTCACAGTACACTTCAAAATTAGCACAATAAAGATCATAGTTCGGAATGTAATTGTGAGTAAAATACGAACATGATATGATCTTTTGGCTCTGTCGCACACCACATGATGCAACCTCTCAGCATTGCACACACCTTCATGAAACTGAATGTCTTGATATGGGACCTTTATTTTGGTGCTAACATGCCTCAGGAAGTTTGGTTCGGTCGTGTCAACTGCTCTTAATTACCAGCTTGTGGTCACTTTGTCTGTTTGTCTTTGGTTCCTGTTTTATGCATTTGCTTTTAGTGTTGCTCTGATTTGGACCAGATTGGGAGTTTGTGTACCGTTCCTCCTCTTCTCCTCTCTTTCCCTCTCTGTTTATCAGTCTATCCATCCCTCCATCCCCATGCCTGACAAACAGAGGAGCAGCATTCCAGCAGTGCCCGCTGTCAAAGCATCTGTATTGTGGCGTGCTGCTCACATTGTTGTCAGACAAAGCCTCGCTCTCAGTGGAATAACCCAGCTGGACGGCGGCCATTGCCAGGGTCATTCGGGGCTGTCGGGGCCGCACCAAAACAGCCGACCTGACAGCCCGAGTCTGGCCATGATAGCAGGGCAGGAAACAAACTGTATGCATGTGTTTGTGTGTCTCTGCACTGTTGGCAGTGAGCACAATCCAAAGTTCACTGGCCCTACTCACTTATTTACCAGACACCAAATACATTTTTCCCCTTTTTTACGTTCCAAATTGAATCTCTTTGAATGGAGATATCCTGCATCTTTAAAAAGGCTTTACACTTTGATCAAACTGTTGCAGAAAAGCATAAATATTTTCAAGTTCACTGTAATTACAAGGAGACGTGGCATGTTTCCATAGTCACACCCTCTTGAATAATATTGCTGTGTTTAATAACCTCAGGGTAATGTGTGGACGTTAGAAACATTTCCCTGTGTGGTTGCAGGTAGTTTCCAGTCCTGAGCTGACCCAAACATTCACCTCGTATCTCCTTCTAAGGGTTTTCCAGCAGCCCAGGGTTCTGTCGTTCCCTTAAAATCCTTCAGTTAACCACTAAGAAACAAGGTTTTTACCACCTCGCAGAGGTGTGAGGAAGGCCGAAGTCAGAGCAGGACAGATTCCAGTCAAAATTAGTCTGCACCACTCGGCTTCAAAATGTCCAAAAACAACTAATATTGTCAGGCCAAAACCGCGGTCAGAGCCACAGCACATTCCAGTTTCTGTGTGAGTGTTACATCAGGCAAATAGAAAACAGTTGTTTTGGCAGTAAAGAAATTACATGAGGAGCCTTCGAACCTCACTTTACTCAAGAGTAAGCTCTGAGTTCAAGAGGAGTTGTAGTCGGGTGGGGAAAAGGACTGAAAAAACCCTCTTCACCTCAAAACAAGCATGTTTTTATTTTTCCAACAATAGCTGCGTTCAGCCTAATATTTCACTAATAATGAGAATAAAAATGTCCTATGTAACCACATCCACCAGAAGAGATCAAGAGGGGGTGACTTAAACCTTGTGATAATCCCTTGAATAGGAAAATACTTAACACCCAAATACTATGTAAACACTAGAACAATCTTCCTGTCTGGTTGGAATAAATATATTCTATGTTTATTGTTTTGCCACATGTTGTTTATAAAGGTCTTATTTGTATTCTCCCGCTGAAAGATTTCCAGTGATTAATGTGCAGTTTAATTAGAATTAGCATCAGAAACATTAAATATTGCCCCCAGGACATGTTCGTCCATTGTTTATTGGCAAATGAAGTTTTCTCAGTAAAGTTGGCAGAGGATGAGACACTTCACAGTAGGTGGAACCACTTCACATATGTCAGAAAAGTTCTATTAATTGCTTTGGGTCAGGTAAACACACATTTGATCCGATCACCTCATTTAGTGCCTATATAATCAGAAGGATTTCAGGCAGGTTGAAGAAATACAGTCCATGTGTCCCCATTCTTGCATTTCTTTGTGCTTATCTAAAATGTCAGTAACCAGCTGGATATGTGCTGTTGCAAATGTTTTACAGCTAATCAGGATCTAGTGTGTAATGTTTATTGTGTGAAGTATGAACTTCCTGAATATCAGTGCAAATACACTGGAAATGTAGAGCAGGAAATATCTGGTGTCCAGAGTTTCAGTTTTAGAAAGGAACAATATTTGTATGTTCACTGATTTGTCAGTGAGCAGCAGGTAGTATTATCTGTTTGTTTGCTTTGTCTGGAGGGGTCTTTAAACTGTTTTTCAACAGTGTGTTTTTGTTTTTTAAGGTAATATCTTGTGATATTTTGCTGTCTTTTTTTCTCAGTTTCCAAGGGTCTCGAAAGAGCCTAATATCCAATAATCTGAATTTCAGGCCTTAAATATCTTAAATAGAATTTTGACAATTTTGTCTTGATTGATTGGTGACTGTTTGATTGCACCGACTTTAGACGCCAACTCTCGTCACACTTCATACAGTAAGGATGTGAAATGTGTTTTAAATAGCTTTCATAATGGTTTTGCAAAGTGTTCAATGTAACTGGTTGGAAACTGCAGACCCACTGCAAAAATCTAAATCGTACCAAGTGTATTTTTCTCATTTCTAGTTAAAATATCTCATCACACTTAAGACAGAATCACCTAAAGAGGAACTTTTCAGTGAGACAAAAGAACTTATTTTAAGACAATATATCTTTCAAATCTTATTTCAAGAAATCTTACCAAGATAATTGTCGCTTGTTCCATTGGCAGATTTTTTTGGCTTATTTCAAGATTTTTTTTTTACTTAGTTCAAGCAAAAAAATCGGATTGATTAGATTTTTGCAGTGCCCCTGTTTTACACCATATGTGTTCCATCTGCTGTTGTGTTAATGATGCAGCGCAGCCTTTAAAGATGAATCACTTCTGTCTCTTTTCTCTGATTTTTCCACACAGACTGAGTGACAGGATGACAGAGGTTCCTCACCTTCTCCTCCTCCTCCTCCTCTCGGGACACTTGACTCTACCTGCGACCTTTGGCCTCCCCCCCACATCGGTGACCTCTGACCTTCACTCAGACTGAGAAGCCGCTCCCTTCTGGACACAGAAAGCAACATCATCACTACAGATGACAAAAAATGCTTGCAGTTTTTTTTTTTTTTTTAAGTGTATTTCATCTTTTTTTTCCCTCATGTTTTATATGCATATTTTGTCCTGCTTTTTTTTGTTTTGTTTTAATCATTTCAACCCCCACCCCTTATCACTCACAATTGATGCTGCCACCAGTGTGTGCTGCTTTCCCCTCTCTTCTTAAACGGACTTATTTAATGGACAGTGAACTTTGACTGAGGGGAGATAGATGTGCTTCTGCTTCTCTGTACGGTATTAAAAAGGGAGGCTGGAACACTAAAGGCATTACGGTACACACTTTGAAATGTTTATGTTGCATTGAACTAAAACTATTATTTTTTTACCCCATGCATAATCCCTCCTTGACACAGTACCGTACAGTTATTACATTGTGGTCGAATCTGTATATTTTTTGAAGGCATTGCCCCTTAAATGGTACAAGCTCATGGCTGGATCCATTTTAGCTTCAAAGTGGAGTTGCAAACATATGGCGCTCACTGAATCCATACTGCCGCGTCCGATACAACACAGAACTAGCATCTGTAAGATCACAATCAGAGTACATTTTGCACAGCTTTCCCAATTGGTGACATACATTTCAAGGTTTGCCGTTTTCTGGGCACCTTTCTGAATTTGACCAGGTGTCAGAAGCTACGGTACTGCGCCAGTATGGGTCCATCACGGTGCACTGCTGCAATGGGATAACCTTAAAGAATTACTCAAATCATGTTATTTATTTGTCACAATAGGTACACATATTCACGCACTTTTTTTTTTTCATCTGACGGTACTGAGCAGAGCAGGACAATAACGCCGGCTACAAATCAAATGCTGTTATAAGTCTGAATGATTTTGCTGATCACTAACATGAAAACGTTTGGAAAGTCTGCTGCTGCAGCCGGCAGATGGAGAACGCCCCGCCCTGTTTCTCACTCTCAAACTGAAGCAGGTGTTTAGTTGTTGGATTTTTATTTAAATTTTTTTTTTTATTTTATTTTTTACAATCTCTGTTTTTACCTCATATGGTCCATCGAACAGTTCAGGTTAGCAAGGGAGAGTGGCGCCAACACAAACACAGACATATGCACGCACAGCTCTGAAAGGTACAAGCACAAAGTACAGACGCTCACACCAAGATGCAAACGGAAGACGCACAAAATCTCTGCAACTGAACCGTCTGTGCTTTGTTGAGACACATGCACATCATGAGGACAAATGTAACAGTCATGCGGCTTCACCCATACTTGCTCTCGCACACATGCAGAAGCCATGCAGCCCTATTTAGTCGGGGAGGGGGGGGGGTAACTCCACTGTGCCCCCGTTTCAGCTCTTTGTCAGCAGCTCTTGATGACGTGCGGGATTTTTTCACACACACATATGTATGCTGCGCTGTTCGTCAGCAGCTCCGGGTGACGTAAAGAGGTTTCCAGTAACCTGAGCTCCAGCCCCAGGTGCAGCGCGCTGGGCATACTTGCCCTGTTACAACCTCACACACACACACATTAGGACACCCACATCAATCACAGTGTGAGCCGGTGCCTGGTTGCCTCTCTCTCACACTTTCACACACTGATACACCCATATTTAGCATGTCTACTCGCGCTACTCTCCCATGACTATTACCCCATCAACTGTTTTCATACAGCGAAATGTGGCAGACTGACAGCTAACGTAGCCCGCACAATTTCAGTGTTTTGTATTCTCATTTAATGCCATCACCCTGTCTCAGTATTTTTTTTTCTTTCTTTTTCTTTTTTTTTTATTCAGCCCTCTCTCTCTCTTTTTTTTTTTTTTTTTTTTTTTTTTTTATTTTTTTTATATTTTGTTTGGACGGATGAAGGCCTGTCACTCTCACAGTGCTTTTGTGGAAGAGGCATTGTCATCCTTTCAGAATCCCACACAGCAGGGATGCTGTGCTGGCAGAGAGGAAGGGAGGGAGGGACGGATGGGCAGAGGGATGAAGAGGCGGGATCTCCAAATCATTGTTAAATGATGATGGGATTGCTGGGTTAAAGAGCTGATTGGATAGGGTTTTATCACACAGAGATGTGGGTTGACTGCAAGAATTTGTCTTAAAATTCATGAATTCATTGAACTACAGATATCTGATTCTTCACTTCCATTGAAATAGGTTTATTGTTTTTGGGCATTTTTTTTTTTGGAACCTGGCACTAAAATCAGTTTAGACTAGATCACCATGCTACAAGTGATACAAATTGTATAGGACAAATTTTAAGGCTTCAGCAGTTATTTATTTGTCACCTATTATTTTAAATTAAATAACTTCTTGTTATAGATTAATCGATTTGAGTACTTTTTTTAAATATAATTTGCCGTTTCTTTCCTCCTCTGACACTAATTGGAGCATTTTTTGTTGTTTTGATTAAACAGGACAATTCTAGACAACATATTAAACTTTGGGAAACTTAACCTTTTTTAATCACATAGACAGTTTATGAATGAGTAATAAAATAATCGACTGGTTAATTACCAATGAAAATGGATATCAAAGTCTGAATACATTTTTTAGTTGCATATTTACATTGGATTAGCTGGTACTTTCTCAGATCTTTTTATTTTCTTTCCGTTTTGCTAAAGCAGTAGCATGTGTGATAGAGTGATCCAAGAGATAATTTTGGTGCCACGGATCCATTTATGTGCAAAAAACAAGGTTACATAGTTTGTTTTAATGCAGCTTGAATTAACAGATGGGTGGAGTTTACTGCACAGGAACCATCCAAAGTCCGATAAAAACAGACAGATTGACCTTTCTAGGCATCCTCCCTTCGCCTTTGTCTGCCCGTAGGTCCCGCCTCCCTCTTCTTCAGTGAGGACAGAGCTGAAAAAGATGAAAACAAAGTGATTTAAAGTGAGATAAAGGTTTTTGGGTTTTTTTTTCTTTGTGTGGCTTAAAATGTGGAGGTTCAGAGTTTGAATGTGGGTACAGAAATGGGAGAAACTGTAACAGGAGAAAGCCCCCTTTTACCCCCTTATCGCCCTCTGGAGGGGCAGGACACCTAAGCTAACCCCCCTCCCTCAACAGATCCATGTTTTAAACTCCTGTGATGTGTCTTATATGTACACGAACAATTTGAGATCCCCACCCTCCTTTTAATGAACAAAAAGTCAAATATGAGAATATTAAAGCCACGGCCCGAGATGAGTTTAGTTTCCTGTGTTTTGGAAGATGTTTTTGTGTACTTAAACATGGTACGGCGAATATGTTGCTTTTATGATTTCTAATGCTACAACAAAAAAAGAGTAGAGCTAGATTTCGGGGGGGCTTCTTAAATTATTTGGAGCATTATTCAGAAACTGCTCGTTCTATGTCATTCACGTCTTGATTGCCTTCATGGTACTCCCCTCACCCGTTTTTATCCCACACCATTATCTGAATTCATTTCAATCTGCAGATTTTCTAGCTGTTTTTTGGCATTCTTGAAACTTTGTCCTGTTTGGAAATCAGCTGTTATGAACACATTTGTCTTGTTTGGGGAGGCGAAATAGGAAAAGAAATGAGACCTACGTAATATAAATATATATATATAATAACCCTTACAGAGAAGACTTAGGGTACTGCATCATTATGCAAACTTTTATTTCCTTTTCCCTCTTTTTTTGTATTCTAGTTTACAGAGCAAAAATAATCATCTTATTTTTGGTTGTTTTGTTGTATCTGGGCAACCTTGTTTCTCTGAAAACAAAGCGATACAAGGCTAGTATTTTTTTTAAGAGTACATAGGCATTTTGCAGTTATTTGTATAAAGAAATGGGTTACAAACTCTGCCTAATGTTTATTTTTTGTAACTATATTACACCTTATTTGCTGCTGTGTAGTACAGTTAACAGTTGGATTGCTGTCAATGGCAAATATAGCGATGAGGATGACATTCATTGCCCTGCTATCAGGGGCGGGTTAGTTTCCCCCCGCTGAATCTTTCCGAAGCTTCGGAGGATTTCGGCAGAGGCGGCGGCAGTGGGGGACTGAATCGGATCCCATTCTACCTGCTACCTGTGTTATCATTTTCCGAGTTGAATGCTGTTGTTTATTAGCTTTACAGGAAAGAGAGTTAAAAATACTGTGGAGGTGTGTATCCTTCGTATGTGCATTATTTTTCAACAACGTATGTTCTATATACAAAAAAAGGAGAAAAAAGAGGTTAAAAAAGAAAACGGTGGAAGTTAAATCCTTCTGTAAATAAGGAAACTCAAGTTGTTGCTTTTTTCATGTTATAATCGGCGCCTCAGCAGGTGCCCCCCCTTTTTTGTTCTTGTTTTATTTCCTTCTCTCTTTCTCTCTTTTTTTCCTTGTGGAGGGAAAGGGGGTAGGAGGGGTACTCAGAGGCGATTTGAGCATCGGCATAGTGTTTATATTTATCAAAACTTTTTTGCTTTCGATAGAGCTATTGCAATAAAACTGTGTTCATGTAACCTGCCTGGTCTCACTCGTCTGTTTTTTTTTTTGTCTTACCATTTCTTAACATAAAGAGGTTTTATGACACTGAAGACAAAGTCAGATGTAAATGAAGTTGAAATTCTTTGTGGCTTTTTCTTTAACACATTAATGCCTTTGTGTATTTTAGACTCAATAGAACTAAGAAAAACCTCAAACTTCAGGCAGCATCTGAAAAACAAAACCTTATTTTTCAGGTGTTTTCATTATTTCATTCACTAATACCAAAATTGTGATTTCTCTATACATTTATAAATGTGATTTAAGTCTTTTAGAAATCCTACTACTTAAAATGTGAGTGCAGCTTTTTGCCACTGGCCCTGAAATAATTTTAAGACATTTGAGGCACAAATGTTTAATAACCACTAAAATTTAACAGAATAGTGAGTCCATTGCACATGTTTGGCAAAGAACTAACTAGTTAAGAAACTCAAAATCACTAAACATATTCAGGCCTCTCATTTTGCAAGTTTGTGCCACCTTCAGGCCAAAATATTAATTTCTCTTGCCTGAACTAACATGAAGACTGAACATTGAACATTATGACTTTGGTCATCCATTCATTTCATTCCTATGAAGGTGATCAATGAAGAACTAGAAGAAATGTCTTCAAATTTGGCACAATGTCCACATGGACTCAAAGATGAGCTGATAAAAAATATGACGGTCAAACATCAGTGTCACTTCAACCTCATAAAACCTGGTTTTGGCTGTAACTCAATACTTTACAGGCCAAGTCACAAACAATTTCCACATATACATGTAACAGAATTAAATGAAGTAATATTTTACATCCAAAACCCACTATGAAGTCATAATATTTTCTGGTCATTACTCAGTGCCACAAGTACAGTACTTAAGAAGAAATTTGTGGTACTTGTACTTTTTTTTAGGATTTTTATTTTATGGTAGTTTGTACTTCTATTCCATTACATCTCAGAGAGAAATACTGTACTTTTTAAACCACTGTCTGCAGTCGAACATGTTGATATGGAAAGTTTGACATAAACCTGAAAACAGGCCTGTGTTTCCGAGCTGATAAAAAGTTGAGTTGATCACAGCACAGCAGCACAACAAATACTTCACTGTCGGTGTATAAAGTATTTCAACATTAGGTCACCCTACACCCTATATGTACAGCAATGAAATGAATCCAAAAATACTGAACAAACACCTGAAAATGACTTTAAGATTACTTTAAATAATGTGGAGGCAGACACATCTGGATATTGACTACTGTTGACCAATCTGTGATTAGTATTTTGTAGACTTTATTATTCTGTGTATGTACACAGTACTGGGAAAAAATTATTCTTAATTTAATATATCACAAATGCATGGGGTGTCAAAAAACTTTTTTCCACCACTGTATATATACATATACACACACACACACACACACACACACACACACACACACACACACACACAGTCATGTGAAAAAATTAGGACA
>JAPTMW010000011.1:3217989-3228834 GCA_029822955.1 Ostorhinchus angustatus
ATCACCTTTGTACACCCAAAGCAACAGTGTGGTCATGCACAAAAACAAGTCACACATATTCTCAGATATTTTTACATATGTAAAAACACATACAGACACAACACTAAACATAAGCTATTCTACTGAAAAGGAAATTATACTAATGCTTTAAAATGCAATGGCAGTAGTAGGTCTTCAGATGCAATGCTAACAATTGCATTGTATAAGAACATGACATTTCCTTTGTCCAAAATCCTATTTTACAGTACACATCAACACAGCCTGAAGAAAACTGACAATCTGTGGCCTTATCTATGTTTTTCTGGTCTACAAAATACTGTATATTGTGCCACCAATCTAAAACACTCTCCATGGACTCTTGTTTCTTACCTGGTGGTCCCATTGGACCTGGAGATCCAGGTGGACCCTGTAGACCAGGTTGACCGATGGTGGGGGATCCAGGTGGGCCACGAGCTCCAGGTATACCAGGTATACCAGGCTCACCTGAACAGGAAGGAGAGAATGTGAATGATGGATCAGACAACATCAAATTACTGCATTTAAGTCTTTATGAATAAGAGACACACAACATAAGGTAAATGTTACCTTTCAGTCCTGGAGCACCATCAAATCCAGATCGTCCAGGCGATCCAGGGCCCCCAGGGAAGCCAGGATCTCCTTTTGGTCCAAATAAACCTTTAGCTCCTGGTACTCCTGGTAAACCTGGAGGGCCAGGAAGACCAAAGCCTGGCTCACCCTGTCACAGATACACGACTGTATATTAGACAGCTATTCTGGATGTTAATTATCCCTATAATGAAAAATGTATCATATTTGGTACATGAGTTTTAAAGCCCTCTACATGATCAGTGTGATATTTTTTTTTTAAAACTTGATGTATACAATTAGATAAATTTAGATATAAGATTTAGATACAATTAGATACATTAGATACACAGATAATCCACCAGAGGCCTTCCAGTGACACGATAAGACTGTCATTAATGAGGAAGGAGGCAGAACTTTGCCAATTTTGAAAAGGAATTACCAATTTGTTAGACGTGTTTGTGTTATATTATGTTTTTGTTTGTTCAAAAGAATTATATTTGACCATTGAGACCTGATGGATCAAATATGATACAAAATTGAAATTGTATTCGAAGAAAAATTTTGGGGTTGTTCAGAAGGACCAATAAAAGGCTCCAGTTTCAAATAATTGGAATTTTCTGTCAATGATTTAATGGATCGGGCTTTACAGGGTTATGACCTGAAAAAGAATATATCAGATATTGTGAACAACAAATGTTTGAGATCTTCCTTTTTTCTCCCTCTCCTTTTCTTTTTCTTACACTGCTTATGAGAAAATCTTGATAATATTAAGTTTAAAGGCACAATTTAAATCAAAATTTTCCCAAAAGTCTAATTCTATCCAAAGCAAAGCACTACTCAATTGTGGAGACAGATTGTGGTCACGCCAGACCCTCACTTATGTTTACTATTCCATTCTCATTCAGAGACAAAAGGTTAGCATGCACCTCTCAGCAGTGCTACCACTCTTTCTCATATTTGACTGTGGACAGATTGAAGACTACAGGGATTCACTTTGCCTCTTGAGGTACAAAGTGGTATTACAGTAGGCTATAGGTGGGATGGGGCAAGCTGGTTAGCAACATAAAAGTAAAAAAGTAAGCAGAGCTTACTAAGAACCCCATGCCGTCGCACAACACTTTGCCCCTCCTGTTCACTGGTTCCCTGCCTACCCAGGGATAAATTTTGAGTCTTAACTTTCAATCTTTAAAATCTTTAAAAACTTTTCAAAACTTTAACACAAATGCATAAATTGAGAGAAAGACACATGGAAAGGATATATGTGTGAAATTTGAAAATTGGGTGAATAATGTCTGAGAAATCAGTTGAACAAATTGTAAGTTGAAATGCAAAAAAATATGTTGCAAAAAATCACAAAATAGAAATTTGGCCATCAAACTGAGCGCTGTACCTCTCCTAGTGATAAAGAACTAGTGTGTCAAAAAGAATTGGGTAAATATCCAAAATATGGGATGGACAAAATTCTTGGATGGACAGACATAGATGGAATTCCTGGTATATCATTATTATTATACCTAATAATAATAATCAGATAACTAAAAATCTTTACAAATTTCTCCTTTAAAGAGGTTGAGCCAGTATTTTTTTTCTTTAAAGAACCTCCAAATACAACAGTTATGATTTATTTATTAGGGTACATAAACAGTTTGGTGACTGCTCTGTTTCTTGTATCAGCTACTTTTCTAAATCTCAATAAGTTAAAACATGCATTTTCTTTGCATACATAATGTGAATATAAATAAACTGTGGTCAGAACAGTTCTGAGTAAAGAAATCTAAGAAACTTCTCAAACTTTTCAACTTTTTCAAACTCTACAAAGCAATCATTGAAGTATGATGAAAACCATAAAACTACATACTGTTTTTAACTGATACTTTAATTTAATGCCTAATGTAATTTTAATGCCTGAAGAATTAATTCTACTGGCATTAGAATCAATCCATCTACCTTGGATCCCGGTAGTCCAGGTTGTCCAGGGAGACCATCTACTCCTGGTCTGCCTGGTCCTCCTGGAGATCCTGGCTGGCCAGGAATACCTGGGAATCCTGAAGAAAAAAAATAAGGGAGTGAGGAATGAGCAATTGAGAATAAGTGGATATATTGAGGGAGAGATGAAGATATGGTGGTGTAAAATAAAATGCTATTGAGAACAATACACCGCAAGGAAAAAGGTGAAGATTTAACATACGAGGAGGAAATGGTGGAAGAGACTGAAGAAGAAGACTGAAGATTGGAGAAAATTAATAAAATAATAACAATGATGAACAAGCAAAGAAAAGATGAGAAAACCTTATCACTATCTTTACCTTTGGCTCCTGGTGGTCCTGGGAGTCCAATTCCTGGGAGCCCTGGTTCTCCCTTTGCCCCTGGTAGACCAGGGAAGCCAGGCTGACCGGGCTGACCTGGGCTGCCTAACAACAACAAAAACAACAACAACAACAGATATTCATATTAATCAGAGTCATAATTGTGTTATTGTTTTATGTGGTTCATGAAATGTCAGTGTACCTGGGGCACCAGGCAGTCCTGATTCACCATCCAGTCCTCTGGGTCCTGGTAATCCTTTCTCTGCTACTGTCAGGCCAGGTTCACCTTTAGCACCTACAGAATGAGAAAGTGAGAAGAGACACCATTGGATGGATGGATGGTCTTTGACTTTTTTTTGCATGGTTACAATGTTTGCAAAGTTTTTGGACTATTAGAAGATTGTGTGAGTGTGTGTTTTGACTTCTGAATTGGACAAATGTGATGAAACAGATGTGGAAAAACTATGGATTCAAGGCTGTTTGACATGACAAGACATTATTTAATTAACTTAAAATGATCATCTTACCAGGTGCACCAGGAGCTCCAGGTCTTCCTGAGACACCTTGGATACCTTTCTCTCCCGAAGGTCCCTGAGGTCCAAAGCCTGGGGGACCAGGGGGACCCCTGTCACCTGGGATACCCACAGGACCTGGATCACCAGGAAGCCCACGCTCTCCTTTAACAAGCAGAGAGCCCTGTCGGATGCAGTTATCAAATAAATAAGAGATGGGTTAAGCTCAATAAATACAGTATATAAATACAGTATAACCTATGATCAATACAACTGGACTGAAAGCCACCTACAGGAGCTCCTTTAGGTCCAGAAATTCCAGGCTGTCCGTCACGACCAGGTCTACCATCCAGGCCAGGCAGGCCAGGTGGTCCAGGGAAACCAGTGTCACCCTTTTCTCCCCTCAGACCACTGACTGTGATGGCATCGCCTGGGTCTCCCTTCTCTCCAGGGAATCCTGGACCACCTTGAGGACCAGGGAGGCCCTGGTGAAAGGAAGAGAGGGGAAAGACAACATCAACCAATCAAACAAACAGCCTGGCTGAAACAAAATATTTCACATGTACAGAGCTCACAGTCCTCAGATCAGTAGAATCATAAATTTGGAGTATCTAGCCCAAAAAAATGTGCTGCTTGACAATTTATAAAACATCAAATATGCTTACGGGTGGGCCTGAAAGACCAGGTGATCCTGGGTACCCTCTCTCTCCCTTGATACCTGAAGATCCAGGAGATCCTGGTGGAGAGGAAAATTAATTACAGCAAGTGGACAGTTATAATGTTGTACATAGCTTTGAGTTTGTCTTTTATAATACTGAAGACTTCTATAGTTTCCACATTGAACACTATCATTGTAGTCATTATTCAAACAACAGTCTAACACTGACAACAAGCTGAGAAGGAAACTGTCCTAACAGTCAACAATGGCTCATTGAATAATTTGACATCTGACAGATTTTGAATAGATTTAAGATTTAATAATGCATTTACTATTAACACAATCAACTGATGTTTGGATAAACACAAATCCCTGCAAACTTGGCATGAATTAATCTGGACAAGTCACAACCCAAGGATGTAACATTACTGTATATTACTGTTTATTAGAAAGAGGTGAGGTGTGTTACCAGGGAATCCGGGCTGTCCTGGAGGTCCTGGGGGTCCGGGGATGGTACTGGTGCCTCCAAAGCAGTTCACACATGTGTCACCCTTCTCACCTGAAACAGCAACACATCGACTGTTTGTGTCGTTCTTGACTTCTATGTGATTTTATTGCTGCGACTCATGAGCCCTTCCTCTTTTTATTTTGGCATTATGTGTCTACATTCATTTTGTATATTTCTTAAGCATTGTTGTTCATAAATCCGCAGGTAATACAGTATGTATTCCATGCCCCCTTACCTTTCTGGCCTGTTTCTCCTGGGTACCCTCTCTCTCCCTGTACACCGGGACGCCCAGGTTCTCCAGAGATACAGTTTTGTCCTGCAGTTGAAAAGCCTGGTGGTCCAGGAGGTCCTGGCACACCCTGGAGACCAGGTGACCCTGCTCTTCCTGGTGGACCTGGCAGGGAGATTCCTGGAGCACCTGGCTCACCCTTCTCGCCTCTCTCCCCTGGAAAGCCTGGCGATCCAGGTTGACCACCACCACCAACAGCTGGAAGTCCTGGTTGTCCTGGAGGTCCACTTAATCCTGGAGAAATACAGTGGCAAAGTTAAAACTGATTTCTTTTTCCTGTTTGCTTGTTTGTGACCATATTTCTTAACCTACACCTGACAAAGGTGTAGGTGCTGATTACATCTTCAGCATCTTAAACATTACATCTTAAAATAGTACATCTGAGATTAATATATGGCTAACCTGAAGGTCCTCTCTCTCCTTTGAGTCCAGGTGCTCCAGGGTATCCAGGTTCCCCTTTAGGACCGACCCGGGTCCCTGCCTGCCCTCCGATCACCTGGTTCAGAAGAAAGTACATACTCTATTAACAGCTTAAAATGCTCAGAATATATAAGCATCCTTTTAAACAAATAAGTAAAAATAAGAAAACAGATAATTTACTATTTAAATATGGTAGAAAAACTAATAGAATGTATCATGTGCAGTAAAGGGTGTCTTCATCTAAGTCTGCAAAGGACTGTAGTACATTATTGACATTTAATAGAGCAACAATATTCAGTTTCAGACAAAAATGATGCGACAAAAACTAAGAAAAACATCAAATACACACCACTCCTGGTGGACCTGGGAATCCTCGGTCACCTTTTAAACCCTAAAAATCAAAGCAGGATATCAATCCATAATGTTTCCATATAACCTGTTGAATATATTTGACAGATTGATTCCATGAAGAGAAAACTTACCCTCTCTCCGTCCCTGCCTGGAGGACCTGGCAAACCTGGTTCTCCTTTGATTCCCTGGTTAAAAAGGAAAAGAAACAATGACAGAATATCACTGATATGTTTCTCCGTATGGTATACAGTGTTAGGATTGATCTAGGGTTTTGACAGAACTCACAGGGAAGCCTGGAGGACCGGCGTCACCATCTTTACCTTGCTTTCCCTGGAAAAAAACAGAAAGTATGAAGGGTGGATTTTAGCGTCAAAAGATGCACAGATGCTCTTATCTTAAATACAGCCTGAGCGTGGGAAAAGTATAAACATTTGGATCTCAATGTTTTTCTGAACTTCAGTTTTTGGTTTTAAACTAAACTGAAGTTCAGGTCCGAGGGATCCTTATAGAAACATTAGTTCTGAGGGTTTGTGTTCGGACTTTCAGAACCTGTTTGTCAGCAAAGAAAATTAACCCATAAAGACCCAAACACCCACCATTGGTCAAAAGTATCGACTGATGTAAACTGTTGAACCACTAATCCTATCAATCCATGTAAATAATTGGTGTAAAATACAGTTTGCCATCTTTTCATGGTCATCAGATATGACCCATATGGACGTTCAGAGGCTCCGTAGTTACTATGGAAACACCGTCATCTTCTACAACATTGATTCACCAGTAAAACCCACAGAGTTGGATCAATAACAGTGGATGAAAATACTTGGTTTATGTTCAGTTAATGCTATATTTTACTTCAGTTATTTCTGTTTTGATATAATAACTTGTGATGTTACTCTGAGCTTTAATGAACATCTACATGCTCAGTGAATTACATATAGGAAACTAGATGATTTTCACTGGAAAAATGCTAAATTCAGAGGATAATATTATTTAAAAAATGATGATAAATCACTTAGGAAATGCTAAATAAAGAGAAAATTTCATTTGGGAACTTACACAAAAGTCACACTGGGTCCTTAAGGGTTAAAGGTGGGGTGCAAGATGTTTTCCTAGAGAATTTTTTACTATATTGCTTAACATCCCCTTCACTCCCTGATTACAACCAATTATTTAAATGCTCTAACACAAAAATAAAAAATGTAGTCACCTGTGGAACAGACAGGGCTGAAAAAACACCATCCAATAATTTTGAGCGCCCACTCGAAATGATTGAACGGTGACATGTCTATCAAACTCAACTGCCGTTTGTCCCTCCCCCCTCTGTGCATACCCCTCCTGTATGAATCGTGCGTTCTCATAGGCTTGGAGCACTAGTGCAGGAAACGAAACCAGAGCTCGGCTAGTTATATCAGCAATGTTAGGAAGTAAAGTACACTGGAAAACTGTTTTGTCACTAACATAAATCACTAGGAAATATAAGGTTAGCCAGATAGGTATGAACTTGTGCTGTTCTGTAAGAGCGGGGGGGTTGGAGGAGACTGACTGAGGTATGCATGGACTGGAGCTGGAGCTGGAGCCGGAGCTGGAGCCGGGCGAATTGTTGCTGTGCAGCGCTCGTGAACCCTCGGGAACAAGCATTGCGTGGTGCCAGTATTTATCAGGGGGGATGTCTGAAGAAAGGGGTTTGGACTTCTGAATTGTGTATTTTCAAAATGTAGCTTGCTCTAACCATTTTTCTAAGATCTCGTACACCACCTTTAACTTTTTTCTGTAAAGTGGACATAATCAGCTGACTGTAACCTACCTCCACTGCTGTTATTAAAAAAAACTTAGACACAGTTAAAACTATTAATAAAGCACTTTGATTACAGTTTGGTTTGGTCATAACACTTGAAATATTGAGTATGTCAAAGAAGTCCTCAGAAGAATTATAGTGTGTGATATTGACTCAACTCACTCGTTTTCCGGCCTCTCCTGGTTCTCCCTTCTCGCCTTTCTGGCCGCCAGAGGGACCCTGCAATCGCAGCCAATCACACATAAACACATGGCTTTTATGTTCACTGGCTTCTGAAAAAGATTCTGAAAGGTTTGTTGTAAAAAAAAAACTGTAACAAGAACAAAGAAAGAGCACCCAAAGTAGAACTGACAATCTGAATTCATAATGATAATAATAACTACAACGGCTACAACTTATCAGTAGTAGTATGAGAATCTGTAGTGCACACTTATGATTCGATTGATTCAGGTGTGATGTCACCAATTTCAGCTGAAGGTTTTAATGTTTATTTGTCTTCGGCATCCATAGTTTTGGGCTTTCTTGCAAAACTGGTGTTACCGTTACCCGTTACTGCAGGGAATCGTCTGCTGCTAAATCAGTAATGATGTGGATTTTGCATATACATTGTGAGATCAACAATATTATGATGCTTAGGGATGGTAATAGGTACTTACAGGAGTTCCTGGGGCACCTCGATCACCTGGTGGACCTGGAAGACCTGGTTCACCCTAAAGTGAAATAAAAAAAACAGCCAGATTCGACAAAAATGTTCACCACTGAAGCTATAATAACCATACATGTACAATTACATATATGATAAAATGTCTCACCAGTTAAAAGCATACTTACAAGAATTAAATAAAACTATAAGGAGATTCAGCAGATTAACAAGTTTTATACAAAAAAAAAAAAACTAAAATTGAGGACAAAATTAAGTACCATATGAAAAGCTATTCTATCCTCCCGAGACCCAGGAAAGTGAAAGGTTTTTTAATTTATTAATTTTTTACATAAAAAAATTGTCTTGATTGGGAACTGCATAATGCAACAGTTTTTCCAGATACATTTTTTAAATTATTTGTATTTATTCTTTAATGGAATGTCCTTTGCAATGGACAGAATTTTTATAAGTAAAGCTGTTACATTTTTCTTCCCTACAGAGGACAAAAATGCATTGCTGGGTCTCAGGAGGCTATAATGAATCAAAGGCCTACAGTTGTTCTCTGCTGCCATCTAGTGACTACATAACAAGTTGCAGCCTGAAATATTTTATAAAGCTCGGCACTGCCCTCTGCTGGTGAGATTGCATTTAGCAGCTTCAAGAAGAAGAAAAATAGACAATGTTATTGATATTAATACACTTCCCAAATTTCCACGCCTTTACTAGAGGCATTTATTTTATAGTCTTTTGCATTCATAGATTTATTATAAATCCCTGTATTTTAGTCATACTTTGTCATGCACTAGACAAAAAAAAATCAAAGTAGAAAATAAATGAGAACAGAGGAAAAAAATGCTTAAAATTATAAAAGAGCTCTGTTTATTAATGGTGTTAGTTTATTTTATGAATGCACTTATATTGTATTCAAATTGCTTGATTGAACTTTTTCCTTAGTTTTAATTGTGTTTTCTCATCACTCTAAATCTATTTCAAATTAACTTCCATTGCCTTTTTCAATTTTGTTTAACATTTTCTTGTCATCTGTAACATGAGCTGTGAAAATAACTCAAAGTGAAACCTTTAACAAACCCTTGTTTAACTGTTCCACTACACATATACCTGGTGTCATTATTAAAAGAATGATGACACTTATTAGCCAGTGGCAATACCTTGTCTCCTCTCTGGATCTCAGTCTCAGGTGGTCTCTTCTGTTCTCCGACCTGACCCGGGGGCCCAGGAGGTCCTGGTAAACCTGGTTCACCCTATGTTCCAAACCAGATGCACACAAAGGACAAAGCAAAAGTAGACATTAAAATGAAAAAACTTAAATGCAAACCCCTGTCTTGATGTGGAAAGACACACTTTACCTTCAGTCCTTTGGGTCCTTGAAAGTTCAGTCCCATGTTTCCCTGTTGGAAAAAGATGTCACATTATAGATCAATCCAACAACAACCTACATGTTTGGAACTTGTTAAACCCTGGACCACTTGTCTACAGTTGGAATCATTTCAATGTAACATAAAACAATGGATTAGCTGATAGCTGAAGTTTCATTTATACAAAACCAAGTTATGATCGGAAAACAACAAAGGCAAGACAAAGTTCATGATCACCGCTTCATAATGTGAAGTAAATTTCAGTGATAGAGAAATAAAAGGTGTAGTGTTGGATCTGCTTAGTGTTAGCTTAGTGGCACAAAAGTGCATTGGTCTGTTGTTTTATGAAATTATTCATGACATACACTGGTCTCGGACTTTTAAATTCCATTTAAGTGCTTGTTTGAGGTTTTCTGTTGTCTGACAACTGGTTTTGTTGAGCTGTTAACTGAGGTTCTTCTGGTCACATTGATTTACGTATATCATGTGTATATTACAACAAGCATTATGTAGCATTACCATTATGTTAGAGGTAGAGATCAATGGTTTAAAATATAAAAACAGCCTTTCTTTCATGGTCTTACCTTAGGTCCTGGAGGCCCAGGAGAACCTGGACGACCCTGAAAAAAAAAACAAAAAAACAGAGAAACGTTCAGTAAACTGTATCTAATAAAGGACACTGTGAATCTAATGTTTATCTCAAAAGACTGACATCATATCCTCTGGGTCCTGGAGGGCCAAGAGGACCTGGTGAGCCGGCGGGTCCAGGAGAACCCTGTGACACACATAAAAAAAAACCCATCAAAATACAGATAAGCAGAGTTCTGGGTTGATGTGTTATGTAATAGATCTATCACATGTTTTCTTAATGAACTCTAACTTTGAATGAATTGTAACTTTAGGTATAATCGGACAAGATCGATCTATTTTAGTCCTATGTGAATCTTTTTTTCCTCTTCATGTAAACCAAAATCTATTTAAAATGACAATGTGTATTCAGGATATATTCATGTTTTTCAATGATGTATCTTATTCTGTTTGTCATCTACACTGGTTTGTCCTTTGCTCTTTACGGAATGTAATCTACTCTCTCTGTAATATGCGCTATACATTTCCCCTAAATTATGCCTTAAGTATTAAAGTTAAAATATATTATGTGATTATTTTCCATATTTTTCTTCTGCCTAGAAGACTCACAGGAATCCCTGGCAGTCCAGGCAGTCCCACTGCTCCTTTTTCTCCAAATCGGTTGGTGGATATCACATCACCTGGGTCTCCCTGCAGAGGAGGAAAGGGGCAATGATATTAGAATGTGAACACAATGAATACTGGCTTACTGTGATGTAAAAGTTTGATTATACTTGCCTTAGGTCCTGGGAGACCAGGTGGACCCTGT
>JAPTMW010000011.1:3359643-3374289 GCA_029822955.1 Ostorhinchus angustatus
TCTATCTATCTATCTATCTATCTATCTATCTATCTATCTATCTATCTATCTATCTATCTTTCTATCTATCTATCTATCTATCTATCTATCTATCTATCTATCATTGAAAGTATGTGGACAAAATTATTTACTTTTAATATACTTCTACTCTAGTACAAGTACTATCAGCAAAATATGCCATTTTTTATTATTAATATTACTGCTATGAAAATCTCTGTTGGAGCTCAGTAAAACTACTTTATATACTATTGTGTAGTTTAACGTCCTGAGACCCAGGAAAGTAAAAATCTTGGCTTTTTTCATTAAATAATTGTCTTGATTTGAAACGGCATGATGCAACGGTTTTTTTCAGATACATATTTTATAATTTTTTGTATTTCTTTTATATTTTATGGAAGGTCCTTTGCAGTGGACATTGTTTTTTATTACATCTGTCCCCTACAGAAGACCAAAATGCATTGTTGGGTCTCAAGAGGTTAATCCCCAGTTTACAGCAATATGTCAAAGATGCAGACCTTCATTTCCCAAACTTAAATCAGGACCAAAAATCGTCACAGATCTGTTTTTATCTGGTCCCCAATATGTCGAGTAAAGTGCAAAACAATCCTATGATTCATTTCATTTATTTAGTTAGTTACAGGACAGTGTGTATTGGCATTAGTTGCAAAGAACAAGATGCATGCACCAGATTTAGCAGAGCAGCTAATTTTCATCTGTTGTCCTAGACAAACAACCAACGAGACAAACATCACTTAAATTACAAAGTGCTAATATACTAGAGGAAAACCGTTTGACCATGACTGACTTAGAAAAGTCTGTCCAGGCTGAACAGCTTCAGCCAAACACTTAAAGCATGACGTACAATCTAAGAATACTTTAGTATTCATAGAGCAAGATGAAAAGAGAAAAAAAGGGGGAAGAGAGAGAGAGGGAGATGAAGAAATAAAAAATAATAAGAAGAGAAAAAAATGGGAGACAGAGAGAAGAAGAGAGAGAAAGGAAGACGGAGAAATAAAATAGAAGAAAAAAAAATGTTATCTTTTATTTTATCTTATTAAAATGGAAGCTTGTAGTGCAGTGGAGTAGCTGAGGTAATGTTGACTGTAATATCTGTGACCCCTTCGCTCTTGGTCACTCTAGAACACAGGTGTTAAACATGCAGCACAGGGGCCAAAAGTGGCCCGCCAAAGGGTCCAATCCAGCCCCTGGGATGAATTTATGAAATGCAAAAATTACACTGAAGATATTAACAACTAAGGATGTTAAAATCATTTTTGGCCAATTCAATCTAAAGTGGGTCAGACCAATAAAATACTGTCATAATAACCTATAAATAATGAAAACTGCACATTTTTATCTCTTTGTTTTAGGGTTTAAAAAAAAGTTAAATTGCACAAAAATGTTTACATTTACAGACTAGTTTTTACAAAAAATGTGAATAACCTGAACAAACATGAACAAGCTGAAATGTCTTAAGAGAAGTAAATGGAATTTGAATAATATTCTGTCTGTTATTAAATATTTTGTGTACTTGTAGATCCACTGTGATCTGTAAGTTGTGATGCATATGTATAAATGATCAACTACGGCAGAATATTGTTAAAATTGCATGTATTTTTCTTGAGAATTTTTCAGGGTGTTTATATTTGTTCAAGTTGTTCATGTTATGTTCAAGCACAGTTCGTAGATGTAGACATGTTCATGACAGAATCTTACTTTTTTCACTCAAAAACACAGAGAAAACTTTGGAGTTGACATTATTCATAAGTTCTTATCCTATTATTTATATTATTTTACTGATCCGGCCCACTTTATATCATATTAAGCTGTATGTGACCTGTTTGACACCTCTGCTCTAGAACATGTAGATGACAGCCAGTATTTAAAAAATCCCTGAGAAAGACAAGCCAATAATTAAATCAATCATGTTTGATTTTGTTGGTGAGGTTACATGCTGAAATCTAGCAAATATCCCTCAACTGTTTTAGCAGAGACATTCCTACCTAGACTCATTTCTTAAATTAATTTATATAGCATAAGTCAGTGAAAAAAGTAGGTGTAGATATTAATGCAGTTAATGGTTTTTTTTTTTTTTGCAAATTTGTGTCCTCTATAAAAAAATATATATAAATTCAGAAGAAAAAAAAAAGCCAGCTCTGCAACAATTTTATCCCTAAGCTGATTGAGAACAGTGTTAAACCTCAGTGATGGTCATAGATCCAAATTAGCAAATATTTAAAAGGATGGAGGCTTCCAGTAGCCACTTAGTATTCAACATCAAATCTGGTGAAATCTATGTACAGTATCTACCTGTTTATTGCAATTTATCTCACTGTGGCATTTCTCTTTCCCTAAACTCTCTATAATTTTTTTCACCATCTTAAATCTTCACAGTCTACCTCTACCAATCTACTACTAAAACCTCACACTATTTCTCCTCTGCCCCTTACCCATGATTGGCTAACAGTGTGTTGTGTGTATTCCGGACTCCAGGGTGAGGTGGGTCTTCCCGGACCCAGTGGTACTCCCGGCGACGGGTCGTTAACAAGCGAACAAACTCTCACTATCTACAAAGGAGATAAGGTAACAGCAGAAGGAAAGGAAGGAGTTGAGGTTATAGCACTTCATGGCACGCAAACACACACATACACACACACATATGGTGGGGTAAAAAAAAGAAAAGACCTCTGTAAATGAAGCAGGAGGGTTAAAAAGTAAAGAGTAAAAGAGGAAGAGGAGCAGTGATTACAACAGATCTTACAGCCATGGAAGAGAGGGTGTGCTTGTGTGAAAAGAGAGGATGATGAGGCTTCCGGGAAAAGGAGGAAGAGTCAGTTTGGATCAATGCAGGATACATCTGCTCTGGGGGCAGAAACAGGTATTATTTTAATACCAGTCAATCAATAGAGTCAATTTCTTTTTTGGGGATCAATGTTCATTTGAAATTCCATTCTATGTACTGTATATTATAAGTCCTTACTTTTATTGCTATATTTACTCATATAAGCCAGAACTGTGTACATGATTATCGTTTACTTAAATAAAAGTGGTGCTAGATGTTTGATACAGAATTGCAGTATTGCTTGAATATTGTTAGATTGTTCGGTCTGTCTGGCCCTCAAGCATTTGTAACACTTACATATTGTCGACATAGGAGTTGCCTCAATCATTCAGGTACAAATTGATATTATTAATATAGGTTAGCGAGTTTATTTTAGGATATGTCTGTAATGCAACCTACACTGCAAAAATCCAAATCTTACCAAGTGTATTTTTCTAATTTCTAGTCCAAATTTCTCATCACACTTAAAATAAGTCATAATCCCCTAAAGAGTAACTTGTAAGTGAGATATAAAGAACTTACTTTTAGAAAATAAATCTTGAAAATCTTGGTAGGATTTCTTGAAATAAGATTTTCAAAATCTGTTGTCTACATATAAGTTCTTTATATCTCACTGAAAAGTTCCTCTTTAGGTGATTATATCTTATTTTAAGTGTGATGAGATATTTTTGACTAGAAATGAGAAAAATACACCTGGTAAGATTTAGATTTTTGCAGTGTACTGCATTCTTTGAGTGTAAAAACTTCAATTGGTAATAGTGTTGTTGATAATTTTGGATGTTTTAATTTTCTCAACTTAAAATATTACAAATGATCCCTTTAAGTATATTAAAGTTGAATCCATCTGTGATTGAAAAAACACATAATGTGACTCTTCCAGTAATTCTGTATCAAATATCTGGAGACAGTTTTATTGAAGTAAACTTTAACTGTGATCTGGCGTCAAGTTTGACTGATGGTCATCCTGCATTCTTTCAGAGCAACATCCAAATAACCTGACTCAAGATTAAATTCTATATTATAATCAAACATAATGAATCCATTTAAAGGTCAATAAGTATGGTAAATCAGCACAAGCATCTCAGTTATATGGCAAGTATGGCATTATCCTCCTGAGACCCAGGAAAGTATAAGTTTTGGCTTTTTAAAATTGAATAACTGCCTATATTGAAAACATTATGATGCAACAGTTTTTTCAGATGCATTTATGCATAACATTTTTATGGAATGTCCTTTGTACTGGACAAGTTTTTGGGATATTTTTTTGTGTAAAATGGTGAAACTTGTCACAAACGTGGACAGTAAACCCATAGCTGGGTCTTAGAGGGTTATATTGTCTTGAGTGAAAAGTGTCACTCATTCACATTTGCAGATATTTATTTCAGAGTACAGTTTTCACTGTATTTCAGTCTACTCATGCACAGCCCAAACCTTATAATTGTGGTACAATTTGACCAGCCCAAAGCTCAGATCATTTCTGCCTCCAGAGATTACATAACCAAAAGCATTTTCCTTCTGTCCACACTGACCAGCCTCTCTGCATCACCCTAAAGCCCTCTCCTCGCTCACACCTCCCATCATGCACCCGTTACAGTCCCAGAGTTGTCCTCCGGTCAACAGTTCCTCATGTCTCCCCTGATTGCTCCCCCCCCGCCACCCCCTTTTCCGCCTCGTGCCCATCACAGCATCGATCAGTGTAAACAACTCTCTCTTCCTTGGTTACGGTATCCAGGGCGATGTGGGCTTGCCCGGTGACCCTGGCCAGCCAATGATCAATGGCGTTGTGGAGTTTGTGGGTTTTCCCAAAGGAGACAAAGGAATGAAGGTTTGTTGGAAAACACAGCTTTCGGGATGGCATCATGTGACACAAAGGATTCAAGTTTAATCTCAACAGAAATGTGTCCATTAAGCCTCTGTCCTGCTCTTATGCACGTTTAGATTCTTACTCATGCATATGGTTAATCCTAAATTCTGGAGTGAAAGACAACCAACAACAAGTCCAGCTTTTCTTTGCAGAAGCGCATAGCAGACTTTGAAATATGATATTTTTGCTCTTTCTGTATTTCATTTGATCGTTTCTTTGTCTGTAATCCATTTTATCACATACACACACCTTGCACTGGAAAAAATGCTTGCTTGAATTAAGCAAAAAAAATCTGTCAATGGAACAAGTGAAAATGATTTTGGTAAGATTTGTTGAAATAAGATTTTCAAGATCTGTTGTCCAAAAATAAGTTCTTATACCTCACAGAAAAGTTACTCTTTTGGTGATTATGTCTAATTTTAAGTGTGATGAGATATTTGGACTAGAAATGTGAAAAATACATTTAGTAAGATTTAGATTTTTTCCAGTCTGACTAAATGCACTCACAATCAGTTCTTTAGTTTTGAGCATTTAATTTCAACATATTTGTCATCTGTTAGTACTGAACCTCTTTGTTAGGATGTCTAATATCAAAATGAGTTAAGACTTTCTTTTTTTTTATTTACTGTATTTTAAACACACTGTCCTTTAAGATTAACTTTCCATTTTGTCTCTATCTAAACATTTAAAGCTGCCACGTACCTCAGAACAAAAAACAAAAATGCACAAATATGTACACCATGGTACCGCATAGCCTTCAAATGGTGCAAGGAGAAGATGTACTGATTTCTGTGCAACAGGTTGAAAAACATTCCCGGTAGTAAGAGAGATGTTGGAGTCATGTAAAGTAAAGGAAGTGCTGCATGTTATAACCCAAGTTTTTTAAGTGTGATGAGATATTTGAACTAGAAATGAGAAAAATACACTTGGTAAGATTTGGATTTTTTCCAGAGTAGCAAGTCTGGGTCGGTTATAGTAAGATATGCTGTGGAAAATGACCTTAATATTAATGACAGTTTCACAAAGACGGCGGTTGTTTTTAATCCTCAGCATGAGGATGATCTGACTGATTTATCTTGAATTGCTCTTCATTCTACCTGGTCAAATTATCCTACAATCTGCTTCAATCTCACCATGATCCACACAGTATTTCTCTCAGCTGTGAAGATATTGTGTTCATACATACCTGGCCAGTGTCTTTTGAGTGTGTTGTTACTGTCACATAAAATCGTTGTTGTTACTGTCAACCAAAAATCCCACACACAACTATTAACTGGATTCCACTGTCTGTGTTTATTTCTAAAAGGGTGAACCTGGTCTAAAGGGATTCCGTGGTTTTCCTGGCCTTCCTGGCCTACCTGTATGTGCTTTTATTTTTCCTCCAGATCTATGAGTTTGATTGAATGTTATTTTAGTCATTACAATATGTAAAAAGTAAGAAACACTGGACAGACGTGATGCTGACATATTTGCAGGGGCCTTTTGGTTACAAAGGTGAACTCGGAGAGAAAGGAATTCCTGGATACCCAGGGGCAAGAGTAAGAGACTATTTATTTCATGCACTCAGACATTTATTTAGGATACAGTATAGAGTCCCATGTTGTGGTTGTAAATATAACTTTCTGCCTTTGTCAAAATGCCTTTCTTTTTTCTTCTTTTGTGTTGAATATTATCTCTGGTTTCCACAAACAGGGTTTTCCAGGTTTAAATGGGGTCCCAGGTGTTACAGGACAACAGGTAAAGTATTCAAGATGCTAAGCTATTTCAAAAACTGAGCCAAATATCAAATGTTAACCAGCAATATGGGCTTTAATTTAATCCAATGACCTCAACAATTCCTCAGATCTCTGATGTTGGTTAACATGTTTGACATTTTGCAGACTAAATGGCTGAGAAAAATGAGTGGAAAAAATGTACGGATCAACCACTTATCTATGAATTAAATTGTAACTACATTTGTTTCCATACACAGGGATACAGAGGTAATCCAGGCTATCCCGGCCAACCAGGATACATTGGATCTAAGGTTTGTGGAAGCTGAGTGGATGGGTTTTCCTGCATGTTCTGACAAGATCAGGAGGATAAATCAGGAAAGAAAAAAATGTTTAAAACAGAAACCTGTACAGTTTGCCAGTTTGTACAATTTGTTTTGTAGTTTTCCTTTTTTTGTTCTGGAGAAAAGATATATATTTTATAATATGCATGATCATTTTAGAATTGTATTTAAAGGAAAAATAAACAGACTTTTTACAGTACTTTCACTTAACCATTAGGTGGGCTATTATTTTTTTGATTTTTATGCAGTGTTTATTTTTAAGCTAGTGTCTCCCCAGGAAACAAACTTACAAAACTACATGTTTTTGTTGTGTTTGATGGTGGTGGTAGAAGTATTGATTTTGTTAGCCTGCATAGAACTAGTTTAGCCATTGGCTACTGTTTAAATGTTTGAGCTAAGCTACTGTCATAATGCTGAATTAGCAAGTTCATATTTACCTTACAAATGTGGGATACTATGAGTCTTTTTACAGATTGTTATCTAAAATGTGAGTTCCAAACTGTCCTATGAATTTCATTCCTTAAGCACAATTAGTTTATAAGCAAACTGGCAAAACAACGAGTTATTTTGTTGCCTTTAGCTTCATATGTCTGTGAATTACAAACCCCTCACAAGCTATAACAAATGTAATTAAAGCTGCATGCAGCATTGGACGGGACCTTGCACCACATGTTCTGCCTCCCGTGACCATTGACGCCTTAGGTCCTCTAACACCTCTCTATTCCGGCATCAGCCCCACCCTTTTGTGTCCATCCTCCTTTCATCCCTATAGAACACCAGCGGCCCTCTGCTGAAACCACCATCATCTTTTAATGAGGCTTTTATTTTGAAAAACCGTACTGTGTGTATGTGCATGTGTGTGAGTGAGAGACCGAATCAGTTTGAATGGATGGAAATTATACAAACAGTTGAGCATAAAGTTCGAGATTTACCACATTTGAGGCTTTTATTTTGAAAAACCCTGTTGTGTGTGCATGTTGTGTCTGTGAGAGAGAATAATTTTTAATGGAGTGAAATTGTACAAACAGTCAAGCATTTGGTCATAAAAATGAAAATAAGTTATTTAATAGTCATTTACTATTTTTGATAAGGCTTTTATTTAGAAAAAAACATACTGTGCATACTCTTACGTCTGTGTGCAAATTGTCACATACCCACAATGCAATGCACCTAACCTTTACACAATCCAGTCAGACAGCTACCAGCCGAAAATTAGGTCTTTTAACATAGATGTGAATTTTTCATAGTTGAAATTGAAAGTAAAAATACTCTTTAAACAAACTGAGATTATTCCGTAACCATAGGTCCTTTCTCAAAAATTCCTTTGTGTGTGGCTTCTGCAGACTCTTGTGAATGTACTAATGTATAATATGTGTGAAAAATTTATGAAAGGAATAAGCAGTAATCGCAGGAATGTGGAGTCACTTCAAAAGAGAAATTGCCAATTTCCTGTTGGGGTTAGATCATGGGTGTCAGTGTAGGATTTGTCAGGCTTGACGAGACCAACATTTTGGTGTTTGTTTTATGTCTGTACGACATTCCTACTGGCCGCTAGGGCTATTTTTTTTATATTATTTTTTATATTTAGGGCTATATTTTTGTGTTTGTAGGTGGCACTACAGAGCCCATTTTGGCACCTAAGGGGTTAATTTTAATATTTTGTCAAACTGTTTGTCAGACATGACATGTATGCCAAATTTGGTGAGTTTTTGAGCATGTTTAGGGGGTCAAAATCCAGTTGAAAGTGGTGTCTGAATAATAATAATAATAATATAAAAATGAACGAAAAACAATAGGGCCTTGCTTCCAGGTACCTTCCCAGCTCGGTCCCTAGTAATGTAACCCATTTGTGAGGCCTTAAATATATGTTCAGCATGTGCAAAAAGATAAATCAAACTGAACTTAACTCTGCATTTCCTTTATTTTTGTGTTTTTAGGGAGACCAGGGAGACCCTGGACCACCAGGGCCTCCTGCTTTTGTTGATAATCTGGGCGCTGCTGTTCAAGGTAACATGAATATTACATGCAAACTAATAATTTAACAGAGGCTGTTTATCATCCATTTTGTTGACCCTGTTCTCTTTCCTGTCCAGGACTACCAGGTGAATCGGGTCTTCCTGGTATTCCTGGTGCTCCCGGTGACCAGGGATATCCAGGGTTACCAGGACCACCTGGCCCACCAGGAATAGGTGGTGGTTTTGGTACAGGTAATACACACAGAAAAAACATATTGCTTGAAGTAATAATTCATCCAGTCTGTCATTTGGTCAATCACTGTGGAAACGTGTGTTCATTATGCACATTTATAAACACAAGTAGCATTTTTAAGCTGAGATGACATTTACCCCCATAATAACCACATCACACATCAATCTTTATGAAGTACTTGCAGTGACTGATTTGAACTGCAGTCTCAACCCTCACATTCACAAATTACACATCATAGTTTCCCTATGGATTTTCTTTTTTTTTTCTTTTGAATTTTTTGGTTGATGCTTCCTATACCAAAACAATTGTTAAGTTATTAAGTGAGATCTCCTGCACTGAAAGTCTTAATGAACAGAGTGGGAAACTGTTTTAATAAAATAATAAAAGATCACTTTATAACTGCTTCTATTTGACTTGTTGTTGCATCTTAAATTAGTATATTTATTATTTTAAGCTGAAAGAAATGGTTCTGATGTTGCTGATTTTAATCTGAAAGAGCTTCAGTTTGAGAAAAACATCATTTTAACTTCAAATTATTGAATCTGTGTCACCTCCAGTGTGCAGTTTGCTTAGTCTGCATTGCCGTTGTTGACTTTTGATGTTTCCAGTTCTGCCTTCATATTAGGAAAGAGGGCTCCCCTCTTCCAAATTAAAGAAATCTATGGTGAACATTTAAAGAATGGGCAGCACTCAGGCTCTTTCTCGAGTTTTTGATTGTTTTTCAACACAAATTGTCCCCATATTCACATTTGATGAATTAACTCAGCTCTTAGCTGAAGCCAAGATTTCTAAGTTTGACACTAAGAGTTCATGTTTAAATTCAGAGTTTTGTTTAACCCGCTTTCTGAGACTGACCCCAATAAAAAAAAGTTTAAATCAGAAAGCATGCAGCTATTTCCAACCACTTTAGTCAACCAGTGATAACTGTTATCTTCTGTCCGGTTGCTCTATGTATGTAGGCCGTCCTGGACTTCCAGGGTTTCCCGGAACTCCAGGTCCAGTGGGAGAGAAAGGAAATCCAGGTTTACCAAGCTTCGGCCTTGAAGGACAGCCTGGCTCACCTGGTCTCCCCGGACCCCCTGGCCTTCCTGGACCTCAGGGCCCATCCAGTATGTTCACACAAAACCAACTCATAAAGCTGCATTGTTGTTCATGCACAGGTGGACAAGAGAAGAAACATCCTGAAATGAAGCTGGAGTCAACAAACAAACAAAAAACAGAGCTTTAGATTCTTAATATGATAGTATTTCAACCTTGAGTAGTTGTTATGGACCTACTATTTTGTCGTTAAATTCTTTTGTTAAAGTGGTGTTTGTTTAAGAAGTAATATAGCTACAAGTATTTTTATAGGGAAAATTCAGAAAAAATGCATCTTCTAGTTTGGGAAACAACCTCACTCATACTCTCAGAGCCACAGTTGGCCCAAAATTGTGCTCTGAAATCATGCTAAAATGTGTTTTGCAGTTTTACCAGCCATTCAAGTGAGCTTCTTGGTAAAAGTACAAAACAGAAATAGACTTTTCCACATCATGGCTGACTGACTTTACTGTCCTCCAAGGCTTGTCCGTTGAACCCTGCATCATCTATCCTGAGTTGTCCAGGCCATATCCAGGTATCATAAAGGCAGCTATATTGCTATGATCGCCATGGCAATATTAAGCCTGCCTCAGCAAAATTAAAACAACAAACACAACTTCCAGCAGGCAGTATCTACCTGCCAAAATGCTCCTTTTTATGCTGTCCTCTATGCAGGGTGTGGTGGTAAGTATAGCTGAAAAGAGCGCAGAATCCTATAAGCTTCAGACTTGGATGGGAGGGTCTCTCTACTCCAAGCTGCTTTACTCACCGTTGGCCACAAGGTGTCGCCTCTGAACCTAATTCAATGATTTTACATGGACATCAATGCATGGCAGCAGCCTTTGCAACAGGGTTTGATTTTCTTTTTTTGGCACTAGCACATTAAACAGTGACAAAATCGTGACAAAATGTTTTCATTTCGGTTTATTTTGAGTATGTAGTTGCACCGTATGCAGGACATATATGTTAAAGTGTAGTTCGTTTAGTTTAATAAATCATTTCATTCCGAATTAGATACATGTATTGTTTGTATTGTGTGTAGGTGCCAAACTGCCAGATGCTATGCATGTTGCTTTGGCAAATACTGTAGCTCGTAGTCTTTATAGTCAATGTAAAATCATTGAATTAGTTCATACTAAGTCAGCTGATTTATATTTCATTTTAAGATATAAATGTTATCATGCTTTAAAAAAAAAAAGCATCTGTCATCTTGCAAAAGCAGCTTAAATCTTTATAATGCATACTGACCAAATAAACTAACCTGGATTTCACACTGTGACACAAATTATTCCTGCTCAGATCATTACATTTAAAGAAAAATGTATATAATAATAACTTTGACCCTTCAAGACAGGAGCATTATTAGTATCAGTAAGTGTAATTTGGCTGCAGATCAAACAGTGTGAAATCTTAAACTCACAGAGCTGTTGGTGGTTCATGGAACTTCTGATCAAATAATTGATCTTAACTTTGTATCTGTGTGTGTCATTGCAGGCCCTGGGACTTCCCCCGTTAGTATCCCTGGACCGCCTGGACTGCCTGGCGCCAGAGGGGAGCAGGGCTCCAGAGGATACAAAGGCTTCAGAGGTACACACACAAATTTGTGTATCACTGTTTACACATATCTTCATAAACGACTCAATTATAAATAATAAAGTAATAACACCTTCAAATGCACAAAGTGTAATTTTTTGGGGGGTTGGACATTATTAACTCAGTAGCTACTTTGGTTTTGGTTTAGATTTTAGCTTTTGATTTGACAAAATGAAAAAAGCAACACACTCAACTAATGACAATAATTGCAGAACCAAACTTACAGAGATTATGTATTTGTAATTGCGCCACACAAAGTGAATGAATGTTTAGGTTATTTGCTTAAACTGGCAAATATGAACCAGGATATTTTACCAGTTTAGATTAACACAGTGCATATACAAACAAACCATTTATGAGAAATATCAAAACTCTTATCTTGTAGACTAAACTCAAACATTCCCCCATTTTGTTTGCATTGACTTACACTAGGTGCTTGTAGTGTGTAAGTCTTGGAGTGTCTTTGCCTGACCTCTCAAATGACCTCTCATAGCTGTTTTAATTTTGTTAGGAATAAAGAATTCTTGCTCTGCTGGAGACTTGAATTACCAATGACAACAAAACATACGGGCGACACGGTGGTGCAGTGGTGGTGCAGTGGATAGCACTCGTGCCTCCTGGGTTTGATTCCAACACCAGTTGGGTGGGACCTTTCTGTGTGGAGGAGTTTCTATGTTCTCCCCGTGTCTGCGTGGGTTCTCTCCGGGTACTCCGGCTTCCTCCCACCGTCCAAAGACATGCACCTATAGGTTAATTGGTTATTCTAAATTGCCCATAGGTGTGAGAGGGATTGTTTGTCTCTATATGTTCAGCCCTGCGATGAACTGGCGACTTGTCTAGGGTGTACCCCACCTTCACCCTATGTAGCTGGGATAGGCTCCAAGCGACCCCCGTGATCCTAGTGAGGATAAAGCAGGTTCAGAGAATGAATGAATGAATGAATGAAGGAATGAACAAAACATACAGTTTTAGATTTTCAGGAGTCTGGTTAAAGTGATGAACTTGATTATTTGACCTGGGATATATCTCCCAGAGAAGTAATCAGACGCCTGCAAGACTCTGCTGCAGATTTTAGAGATTGTTGTGTGAACGCCTCAAAATTATGATGGATTCCCTCAGTATTATAGTCTGTAAATATGGTAGACGTTTCTGTCTCATATACTCATATACTTTACATATTTTTAGACTCTACCTGTTCTCCCCCTCTTCAGGTGATCCAGGTGATTGTGCCTGCGTGGGAGGTGGCGGTCCAGGATTGCCAGGGTTATCTGGACCCCCTGGGACCAATGGCAGCCCTGGCTTCCCTGGACCAAAGGGTGAGCCCGGTGACTCTGGTTCACCTGGCTTTGGCGGTCCTCAGGGGCCTCCTGTAAGTTTATTGTTACACAGATCTCTGACAAGCATGATCACTCAAACTTTACAGGAGCAAAAACAAGAGCAGAACTTCTATAGGTCAGTTTGAGGCACATTTCACAAAAATTTGACTCCTCTATCATTTATCCTGCCTACCCCCCAGGGTCGTGCTGGAGAGAGGGGTGTCTTTGGCCGTAAGGGAGAAAAGGGGACCTCTTACTACCCCAATCTCGGGTTAGGAGTGAAAGGAGAGATTGGAGCGCCTGGGCCAAGAGGACCCACAGGTGAAACAGGGAAGCCTGGCCGGGACGGACTTCCTGGTTTCCCTGGATCTCCTGGACCCCCAGTGAGTATTAAGACATGCTGTATTCATAGAAAGTTAGAAAAATAAGTTTTGCAAAAGCAGGAATGATGAGATGTTTCCTGTCTTTTTCTGTGTGCTACTAATTTTCTTTTTTCCTTTCCAGGGTGATGCTGGTTTTGGCACAGTGGGAGAAAAAGGTTTCCCAGGATTTCCAGGTTCGAAGGGCCGTCCTGGTGGCCCTGGGGAACCTGGTGTTGGCTATGCGGGAACACCCGGCTTTCGTGGAGAGCCTGGAGAGCCTGGTATTCCTGGTCTGCCTGGGCAGCCAGGTTTTCCTGGAGAAAGAGGTAAGTGAGTAACGAAAGTAAATGCGATTTGGATGTTGTGTTCTTGAATATGAGTGCGATATGTATATGGATACATGTGACTGAGAAAGAAGTAAACAAGAAACTGCGTGTGTGTGTGTGTCAGAGAGATTTTAAAAAATGCAAGAGAAAGAAAATGAGTGTGTATGCAAGGATGTCACGCTATTTTTTTCCACAGGCCAAAACCATGACCATACATCCATCTCATCCCATCACTGTCATGTATAGTAGTTACCATAACCACATCCTAACACCCTAAACCATTAGAAAATATGTCTGGGGATAAACAGTTCCCAGTTTGTCTGACTTCATCACCTAAAGGGCCAATGTGGCTCTGGTTACATTTTCTCTAATGAAGCAGCTTCCTGCCCTTCATGCCTCAGTTGCAGCAGCAAACTGTTAACTACATGATTAATGGTCTCCATTAATGTGCTTATACACTTCCTCTGCAGCCAATAATCTATAATCAACAAACTGCTTCATTAGTTGACTGATTGATGCTCATTGATACACTGTAACTGCTGATAGCATAACAACTACTGTGCTTCTTTAGTCTCAGAAGAGGTGATTTTATTGGATAAAAATTCTAATGAACAAAATTCTAATTAACAAACAACCTACAAATACATTTTATTTGAGCATTTTTGTTAGCTGGTGTTGTTAAATTTGCCATGCTTTAATAATTAGGATGACTAATGTATAGGATATAATCACATGTTGCTACCATTGTTTTACAAATCAAAACATTGAGACATTCTTATCAACTGCATCAGTAATTCTCAAAGTACCTTAAAAGTGGGAGATGGAAGGTTATTTACAATAAAATGAAAATAAAAAAATGATAATTTTTGTACTTTTGTAATTAAATATGAAATGTCCATTCATTATTTTTGCTTAGTACATTTACATATCATTTATGTTTTAAAAGTTTCCATAACTAATGAAACAAAACATTCATTCATTCATTCATTCATTTTCTGAACC
>JAPTMW010000011.1:3672753-3686559 GCA_029822955.1 Ostorhinchus angustatus
TTCACAAACCGCGATAGGCCTAGCTTTTCCCCATCGCTTCACGAAGAACAATCTTAAGCAGCTGCAACAGCGATTCTGGTGTCATTAGGCGCATTCAAGATGACCATTGCTGAGTGTCTGTCGCAGTGGCACTGATCTCTAGAATACCTGGATAGAGCATCTACATGATAATGCTGAAGGGTATTGTTTACAGATCAGTGCTGCTGTGCATCGCTATTCCATCAAGAACAAGCCTATTGGTGGAAGCAGGCAATGCCTTGATTTGTGATTGGCTCACCTTCCTGTACATTATCATGCTTACGTATTCGTTAGCGAACATTGGTTGTCTGACATAGTTCGAATCAGCAGCACAAGCTTGGCTCCAGTGGAGGATGTTGGGCGAAAAAAGAAAACATCAGGACATTAGAGCTTATTTTACCCAATCAAGTATAAGTTGCTCAAACAAAATAGTCTTGTAAGAACCCGTTCCAACTGCGATGCTTTTTTTTTCTCTGCCAGGCACTCGATTTCAACTGTTTTCCTATGGAGCTGATGAGCACTTTGCTGCCTAACTGCCTTTTCTGCCTGTCCATCGCTCAAAAAAGTGAGGCTTCTGAAAAAATGCTAGTGCTCAAAGTTAAAATCAGTTCAACTATTGAAAACGCGTCTTTTTCCACAATGGGGCTTTGCTAAACTCACTGGCTGCCACTGACGTCTATAGACGTCAATATTTTTTTTTACGGGGTGGGGGGGGGGGGGATCTGGTGGAGCTCGTCGGTGAAAATCAGGCTTGTAATCAGAATTGAGTGTACTGACGAACAATATACAAATAAATAACAGTTAATGATATATAACATATATATATATATATATAATAACAGGATCAGTAAGTGGTGGTTTTGGTGGTGGGGTGGGGGGCAAAGCAGGAAGTGGTAGAATGAGAGAGAAGCTGGAGAAACGAATGAAACCGGTAAAGTGGAGGCAGCTCACGATCCAGAGTATGTGCCAGTGCGGTTCAGAGAAAAAGAGTATTGGATCAGTGAAAAAGAGACAGAGACACCGATCAAAGGAGAAGCTTCATAAAATCAGTCGTAGTGAATCAAAGCAGGCCGAGTGGTGAGCGTCATGGCAGGTTGTGGAGTGTGGTTTCACCGGTTCATCTGACCCGGGTTCGTGTGACCCAGGTTCCTCAGATGAGCTGGACTGTGGTGGTGAAACCATGGCTGTGACACTCACCGCTCAGATCGGATCTGGAACTCATTCAGTATATGAACTAGTGATAGTAGTAGTAGCGACTGTCCAATGTCCAATAAAAAACTGTACAATAACTGAAATCAACACAACCCCCCCCCATCCCTTACACACAGTGTGCAGCAGAACTGTACAATATTCAGCATTGGAAATAGTGTTTTATTAGAGAACCACAGTTTTTTATACATACACATAGCTCTTTTTTGTATACATATTATTCTATGTTCTATAGTTATTTTGTTTTTGTATTTGTTGTTTCATAGAAGTAAATAACTGCAGAAGATGTTTGAGGTGCCACTAAAGCTACAAATATTGGTGTCAAAGTCGCTGTTGTGCTTGATATGCCTCTTTGCACAAAAAGCTGATTTTTCTCTGTTTTTTGGTCAAAAACAGGTGCTTATGCTGAAAACACCCTTTTCTACTGCCAATTACTAAAGAAACCAAAAGGCTAGAAACAAACTTTCTGTTTTAGAAATCAAGACTTCATATCCAATTTTGTAAAATATTATAACCATGCAACAAATGCTGTCTAACCCATTAATGGGGGTCACTGGGGGAGGTATGCAAATATAGTTTTATCTGGTCCAAAATGTATATTATTGCATCTGACTATATTGTAAAAAATAGGATCTCCTGACAATTTGCCAAATTTATGGCGCGTTTATGGCACTGGTCTGTCTCATAAATGTTCTCACAGACATTAATTAACACTACATTAAAGGTGGGGTATGAGGTCTTAAAAAATGGTTCAAGCAAGCTACATTTTGAGTTCAATTCAAAAGTCCAAACCCTTTTCTTCAGACCCCCCCGAAGCCACACCTCCAGAATACTGGCACGCGCAATGCTTGTTCTAGCGTTCATGAGCGCTGCACAGCAACAAATCACACGGCTCTGGCTACGACCCTACCTATGACCCAGCTTGGGCTCTGACCCAGCTCCAGCTCGGGCTCCTGCTCTAATCCATGCATACCTCAGTCAGTCTCCTCCAACAGCCCCGCTCTTACAGAGCAGCCCCAATTCATGCCTGTCCAGCTAACGTTACATTTCCTAGTGATTTATGTTAGTGCCAAAACAGTTTTCCGGTGAACTTTGCATCCTAATATAGCTAGCCAAACTTTGGCTTCATTTCTTGTACCAGTGCTCCAAGCCTCTGAGAATGCACGATTCATGCAGGAGGAGCACAGACAGAGGTGGGAAGGAACAAATGGCAGTTGAGTTTGATGGACATATTACCGTCATTTTGAGTAGGCATTCAAAATGATTGGATGGTGTTTTTTCAGTCCTGTCTGTTCCACAGGTGGCTACATTTTTTTTGTGTTAGAGCATTTAATTAACTAGTTGTAATCAGAGTGTGAATGGGATTTTAAGCAATGTAGTGAAAAATGCTCCAGGAAAACATCTTGCACCCCACCTTTAAGTACATTTAGCAACTAGTGAAGTTTGTCTCTTTATATGGTTGAAATTTACCAGGCTGATTGGCATTGATGGTCGAGTGTCTGGATGGTCTGGTTTTGGGGGGTGGGGTAGATGGTTGGGGTCGTGTGTTAATTGTTCATCTGTGTATCTCTGATGTGCACATCACTCGGAGAATTACCTTTTTCACATTATTAACAGTTTCCCAGTATAACCTCTAAGTATCGCCAAAGGTTCAAAAGCAATAGAAATGTGCATACATCAGCTATGAAAGTGACGTGAAACACCGCACATTTCTATGGTCATTTCACTCTTTGTACTTCTGAACTTGAGCATGGAAAAGGGCGTACGTCATGTTTTTGGGCGTTTGTACATGAGGCCCCTGATCTTACATCCCTGCTGAACTTTGATAATCTTTGGTGTGCTGATTCAACAAGAATACTCATTTAGAGTAAAGTCAAATTATATGTTTTCAGCTATTCATGTGTGGAAATTTGCTGTTGTTTGTTCCCACAACCTGAAAATCTCTTTAGTTTGGGCTGTTGGACAGACTATTGCAACAAGCTTTTTAAAGACATTGTCTGCAGTTTTTTTGCATAAACACGTCTGTTTTTGTTTATTTCAGAAATAATCTGTCATCTGCCCGGCCAGAGAAGGGGTTCAGCCAAAGACTGTTAGTTATGTCATCCTCAGTGTTGGTAAATCTGATGCGCTGCGGTCGTGTTGCCATCACCAAACAAGCCCTCCACACCACTCCATTCACACAAGAGTCTTCCACAACGTCCATGCAGGTGAACGCTATGTGACTGGTCAGTATATGCCACAGAGTAATTCATACCACTTGGTTTGGGATGATAACAGTTTATTGTGTGCAAGATCTGCAGAGATTTATTGCACTGAAGCTACCATCTGAGGGGGAAAATAATTAATTCAATCTTAATCCTAACTGCAGAAGGCTACAATTTAAAGGTACAGATTTAAGGGAGTTAAGGCTGCTATTTAATTTTCAAGTTTTTGTGTGTTTATGCTATTCTAATAAGTTAATTATCTTTGTTGACTAAGCAAGTAGAATATATTGAATCACAATTATAACACCTATTTCACCAAATCATCCAGGCCTATGTGCAATTTTACTGGAGCTTAGCAATCCTATTCTCAAGTAGTTTAGTACATCAGAAGCTACTTTTATAGTTTTCTATTTTAATCAAATCAGTGCTCTGTGATCAATAAAACTCAGGTAAAAAACTATTCCATTCAGGTCTGAATATCTAGTTCAAATTTTGTCTTTTGTTTTTATACATTTAAGGCCCTGTATTTAATTGTTGTTTATCATTAGGCCTTTAACAATATTTGTTTTTGTTTTTTTACCTGCTGTGTTGTTTTTATAATTTGATGTAAAGTGGTTACTGCTATACTTGAATAATTTTCTCTTGCTCTAAGGGGTAAAATTATTGTTACACTAGTAGTTATTATATGTTCATATGCATTTAAAGTAAATAATTTATGGCTAATCACCCGTTACTGAGCAAAAATAAAAACTAATAAAGTAACTTTTCAGTTCTGAGTTACCCCTGTATTTATTTTTTGTATCTGTCCCTCCCAAATGCTCTTAATTGTACAAATGTACTGCCTGTAGACGCTGAAAACATGTTTGCAGCTTGTGGCTGGTGATTAATTGCTAGTGATTAGCTTGGTTTCTGTTGGTTATGTGTATGCATCTGGGAATCACTTGATTTGAGTACTCTTCCTCTTCTTAAACTCCATTTTTTTTTTTTTTTTCGCATTTCAATTGTATGTACTCTCTGTAATATCTTTCTGGGTCAGTTCCTCTCTGTCCTCACTATCACCATCATATATATATAAACTCCAAGTTGTGTTTCAAGGTTGAGTCCATAACGTCATTGTAGCATAGAGGTTCAGTTGTATAAGCTATTAGTTATTTATGTACATCTGTGTATGATGGTGGTTTGTTTTAGTTCATACAGTACGTACATACATACAGGATTGCTTAGAAAATATAAAATAGCTTGTATGGGCAGTGTTGTGCTACGTGATAAAAAAGAGCACGTCTCCTAAATAGTTAATTGATTCAGAAAATAGGGACATTTTATGGTAAGGTGGAGGTACCGTCTCCTACTACAGTATATTTGAGTGAGGAACCAAAAACCTAGAACAAACTAAAACAAAGATTTGAGTGTTTTTACTGCCAATAGATCATGGTCAGGGTGAGAGCATTAAATATTAGAAACTGAACCTTTAATCACATGGTCAAGTAATTTTTTTTTTAAGTCTACATATCTGTATTGCTTCAAGCATAATTGCAGAACTTCTGTTTTTTTTTATCCATTTTACACCATAAATTATTTTTAAAAACCTGTAGATTTGCTTGTGTTTTTTTCCCTTTAAACTTATCTTTCTACCCTCTACAGGTGTGCGGCAATTTGTTTGGTGTAGCAGGTGTTCGGAAGGCCAGCGGGTCAGTGCGATTTGATACGGATGGCAGTGGTCAGCCGGTAACTTGGGACTCATTTGGGATCTGGGACAACAGGATAGAAGAACCAATACTGCTTCCATCTAGTATCAGATATGGGAAACCCATTCCACAGGTAAATGGCATGAATGATACAACAAATGGATGATCAGTCAAAAAAAAAGAAGGTAATATATTGTGAGCCACTATATTGTTCAGTATCAATATTTTGATATTTTACAGCTTTTTGATATAGAATAGAAAGAACCTCGCAGTACGAGTGCACCATTGTATGAGTAATTTCCTTTACAAGCAAATTATTCATACCTTAGTATTTTTGTCTTGAAATACGAGTGGAAATCCACAGTATGAACGAGCTTCATATTAGCCACCGCTAGTCAGCACTGAGCTCATACATGCTCCCCCCAACAATAGCAGCCTCTGTGTGAGAGAAAAACACGATCCCAATTCTCCTTCCAAACAATAATCCTCCTCCTCCCAGGTCCACCATCTTCCTTGCACACAGGTCATCTCATCTTTAAGGTAAATAAGTTAATGAAACCACTTTATGTCTTTTGCATTCTCTTTTATTATGTTTTCATAATTGTTATTTTCTTTCTAATTGCACGTCTTTCTGTTTTTAAAAACCTTTAAAAATAGATTTTTGAAAGAAGAAGAAAAAAAAATAGATTTTTGGGTGTTTTTCGGGGGCTGGAACAGATTAATTATATTTCAGTTAATTTTAATGGGGAAAACTGATTTGTAAAACGAGTAAGTCCCAAAACAGGCATGGTTAAGAACAAATTAAACTCGTACTGCACGGTTCTATTGTAGTGACATAAAATGCATCACTAGTTGTAACTGGGGTGCTGTAGTGAAATAAATGAATATTGGAATAAAAGCATAAATTGATCCTTCAAAGAAAAATGCTGAACATTTTAATGGAAAGCATGATCAACAAAAAATAATGGCAGAGTAGCTCAAACTAACAAAATAAAGGTTCACATGAGGGGATCAATATATTGAAAAAATGAAATATGGTAGAATGGTAGGCTTCTGTATGGGGAAATTAACAACTGGAGAAGAAAAGTGACAAAGTAATAAATATGTTCAAAGCTTCACCTAACAAATATTTTCTTTTTCAGTTAATCGTTCAGTTATGTTAGAAATAGAATCTTACATTATAAAATAGCAGAAAATAAGGATGGGTGTTATGCACCTGAAGATATAAATACAGTATAAAGCGGGAACTCCTTTTATGGAGGAATTGCATGAATGAGAAGACTAGACATAGGGGTGAAAATAGTCAATAAATAGCTAAATTATCAAGCATTAAGGCAAGGCAAAGTGTATTTGTATAGCACAATTCATACACAGGGCAATTCACAGTGCTTTGCAAAAGTGGAAAAGAGACAAGTTAAAAACACACAATTACAGTTAAAATATAATCAATTAAACATAAACATCAATCAATTAAAATAAAGTAATCAATTAAAATAAAGTAAAAGGTCAGAGGTCAGATAGAACCCTTTCAGTTGTTCTATGCACAGTTGAACAGAGCTGTTTTCAGCCAGGACTTTAACTCTGTCAGAGTAGAGGCCTGTCTGACTGTTCCAGAGTTTAGCTCATGGAACTGAAACATAGCTTCACCCTGACTCTGGGCACCAGCAAAAGGCCTGTCCCTGAGCTTCTCAGGGTCCCAGATGGTTCATATGGGATCAACATTTCACAGATGTACTTTGGTGCTAGACCATACACAAATGTGTTAAATATCTCTTTCAGGTCAGTCTGTCCCGGGTTGGCAGTGCATCTGTTTTGGGCCTCAGAAAGCAAAATGAGGACCGTCTCCGTGTGGCCCATATCCATGACAACCTGCTCTACTTTGCAGTGTTTGATGGCCACGGTGGACCACATGCTGCTGACTACTGTTACACCTTCATGGAGAAATTTATCAGGTTCCTTTCATTTTATTTGACCTTTTTGACAGGAAGTGTAGTTACCAAAATGTGAGTTATGCAGTTATTGACGATTTAAAAAAAAAAAAAAAATATATATATATATATATATTTTACAGAGATGCTCTGGAAGAAGAGGACGATCTGGAGAAAGTTCTGAAGAAAGCCTTTTTAGATGCTGACAAGGCTCTACACACACACCTTAGCTACTTTAACAACGGTGAGACTCACATAGCATTACAGAAGTAGGAAAAATCAGTTTGTCATTGTAAAAAATTGTAAGTAAGTTATAAAAATACTGAAATATTACAAACTGGAATACTGGAAAAAAAATTCAGTGGTAAGTAGGGGTGTAATGGTACAGAAAAATTTCGGTTCGGTATGTTTTCGGTCCAGGGGTCCTCAATTCAATACAGTTTAGATACATTTTCAGTACAGTGAAATGCTTCCAAATCAGAGACCTTAGAGAAGACAAAAAATCTGTAGAAGCCAATAACATAACGACCATAATGTAATAAATTTGCCATTTTTAAAATGTAATAGGCCAATAATGTAATAACTGGCCAATAAAATAAAAATCCTGAACCGATAACGTAATAACTCAGTTATTACATTTGCTAATTTATTTTTTTTTACCAGGCCAATAACGTAATTACCAACCAATAACGTAATAAGTTATTATGTTATTAGCCAAATGTTATTACGTTATCAGTTTAGGACTTTTATTACGTTATTGGCCAGTTATTGCATTATTGGCCTGTTACATTTTAAAAATGGCAAATTTATTACGTTATTGGCTTCTACAGGGTCTTCCAACTCTGGCGTTGTACCTGTGGTGCTACTCTGAGCTGCCATGGTGGTTCATGTTCAACATGTGGATGGTGTGTGTACTGCTTAGACATCTGTCCAGGATATTAAATATTGCAAATGGGTTCTGCTTGTAGACACCCTGCTCATACTGTGTGTGTTCCACCTCAAGGTTCATGTGGAAAACTTAAGGCAAGTGTTTGCGTTCTTCACATAGGCTACATGTATTCATTTGGAACACTTCTGTATTGTATTGAAGACCCCAAACTGAAACGGGGATGAGTCACTCTGCAATACTGTACCAAACAACAAAAGAGAGAACTCCAAGTTGTTGAGTATGCTGTACTACAAAGTACAGACACATTGACTACAATAACCTAAATTAACTAAAAACAGTCACTGAGTACAGCAGTCTTCTTCGGAATGATGTTGTGACAGTTGCAATTCCTTTGAAAGATAGTGGGGGGGGAATTGTTTTAAGGGAACAAACTTATAACCACATTTGACGAAGGATGCAAGTTTGGCTAAAACACACAGAAAATGACTGGTTTTGATCATGACTCATAATTTTTTACAAAGCTTGAAGGATAAGCATCATAACATACTGTGTATCAGTAAGATCTTGTTTCATCATATGCTTCCAGATCAGCTACAGTGCTCATTGTCATTGAGCCTGTTTACATGCACACCAATACTCCTGTCATTATTTGTTTTCTGGAGTTAACAGAATATTCAACTGATCATGTAAGCAGCAAAATCTGATTATGAGAAATCAGATTAACACACCTGGATTTTATCCCCAATACTCCAATGTCTTCCTTGCATGTATACAGGTTAATCAGATTTATTTTGTTCTTTTACGGCTGTGTATGTGTAAGCACATTTAAAATCATAGAAAACAGAAGCTACTTAGTCAAATGAGAACAAAAGACAGGAAGTTTGCATCTACTGTATGATCACTATGTGCATATGTACTCCGAAAGTAATCTGATAATGGACTGGAGTGTCTAAACTAGGTTTTTTTTTGATTATCATATTTCTGAAGTGCATGCAAAGGTGTCACATCTGAGTATTACAATTTTCTGATTACTCCCAGTTACCAGATTTTTATGATCATGTAAACAGGCTCATTGACTCTACAGTCTGTCAACTTTCCTGGAAAGATAAACTCCATTCAAATGTTTTGTTGTAAAAATTCCTTAATAACACAACTTTTTTTTCTGTCCAGCCTCGTTCCTAACAGCTGGCACCACAGCAACAGTTGCTATGCTACGGGATGGCGTGGAGCTGGTGGTGGGGAGTGCTGGTGACAGCCGGGCGATGCTGTGCAGGAAGGGGCGTGCCAAGAAGCTCACCGCAGACCACACACCTGACCGCAAAGATGAGAGACAACGGTACACACTGAAACACACTTTAGTGAAGTTTGAGTGTCATTGTGCAACATCTGTCTTTAGCTACAAAGACAAATTTCTCATATAGGTATTTTGAGGATTGTCAAGCACTTCGTTCAGAAGGTTTGGTTTTAGAGTAAACTGTTTGGGTTTTTTTTTTACCACTGTATCACACCTCACTGTTTTTTTTTTTAATGTGGGCTCATTTCATACATGTTCAAATGACAGTTTTATGTAGGTGGTTATTTTTGTGTAGGTCAAGTGGAAAATCTATGTTCAGTTGCCTTTTAATCTCACCTCATTTTTATCCATAGGTCAATAATTAAATAACATTTTACTATTTTGCTGTTTTTTATTTTGTATTTTTATGGCCACACTTATTCTCTAGGTTTAATTATTTTACTGAATTTCCTCTTATTGTATTAAAGGTGTTCTCCAGGGTATTTGTTTTCCTGAAAACAAGAACTAAAATAGACCAAATGAACTCACCCTATCATTGAAGAAACAGTGTTGACCTTTTTGTGCCTTCATCTATAATCTGTCTTTAGGGAAGGTTCTCTTAAACAGCAATGATTTTGCATCTTTGTAGCCAAACAGTGTTTCATTCATGTGTTGGAAAATGCAACCAGGAAGAAGAGTAATGACTAAGGAGAGATGTTGTGAGACAGACAGTTGAAGTATTGTCCAGTGTTCTTGACTGTATGAGTTAGCATATCGACATGGGACTAGTGTTTGTTCGTTTTTTGGCTTTTTTCCCTTTTGTATCCCTTTTGGGATACAAATTTTTTTTAGGGTTTTACTCAAATCATAATATTTGCATCAAATCAACAGAACATTTGCCTAACTCAGAATTCTAAATTGCATATGCAACCCAGTGTTTCTGATCCTCTCCCACCACAGTGTGAACATTTTTTTTTTTTTGCAGCTAGCAGCAGGGTTCAGGTTTCCCACCAGAGACAGGTCAAGTTTATGTGTATTTATAGAGTGTACAGTATGTTGGCAATGGACAAGTGCGTTACATAAGCTACTACTGCATACCAGACTGAGTCTTCAGTTCAGAAACAGACTTTAGAAAGTATTAAAACACTTATGTTTTCTGTTGTCTTCCATAGGCAGGAGTTTATGATAGTGTTAGCAAGCTATGTAGATAGGTGTTCTATGCCCTTATATATTTCTGTCATAAAAATATCTTTTACAATCTGTGTCACTGTTGGGTGGTATTATGCGGTAGTTTAATATGACATACAATCAAATGCATGTAATAAAAATTGGCAATGGCTACTGCCACAGTACTGTGGCACAAAATATTGGTTTGTCTACTGCCACAGAGCCAATCAAATGTTAGCATTTGTACTGTGACAATAAGCAGTTACGATATGTTGTTGCCCCAGTGCCAATCATGGATACTGTTACATGAACTCATTGTCCTCTTGTTGCCACAGTACTGTAGTGATATATGGCCTTTCGTCCACATCAGCGTTGGTGGTGCTCTGAAAGGGTATTTTTGGAGAACGGGTCCCAGAGGGGAAAAATCTTACAACACAGCCTTCGCATTGCCGTATGGATAGGCAAAACACCAGCATGCTCACTGCATTCTTCTGTAATTTTAGTGTATCCTCTGTCTGTGTTTGTGTACAGCGCTACATATAGATGTGGCATACGTATTACACCGTTTTAAATCAGTTTTCCCGTTTCCACCTGGCAGCAGATATTTTTTGAAATGATACGTGTATAGATGTGAAATTCTGAGAATCTGCAAAAGAAAAATATCACGAGCGATGTCGTCGGGACATAGCCAGACTGGTATTCTAGCCTTTTCCTGTAATTGGATAGGCACATGGCATGTGCAATGCTTATTGCCACAGTACTGTGGCAGCAGGGTGACAGGTTACCAGTCTACACATGATATAACTGATTGGCTCTGTGGTAATAGACAAATGAGAACGTTAGTCCCACAGTACTGTGGCAATAGCCACTTTGATCAAAATTAGTGTGGTAGGAAGCTTGTAATGGTCAAGAGTCTGTTTTGGAAAAGAAACTGGCAATTTTGGGTTCAACCCTCTAACTTTGTAACAAAAAATGAAGTGGTTTAATGGACCAAAGTTGAAGCTGTGTACAGGAATAGGTTAATTTTCAGTTTTGATGAAGTGTTACTTGCAGTCATTTCACTGGAGCGAAATAACATGATATGAAATGTAAATGTACATCAGTCAAAGCGATGTGAGTAAAAGTGTAAGCTACTTTAATGAGTGACTCTTGGTTAAATGTCACGACTGACTAGGGTCAGTCATGTGGTGTATATGTTTAGGCCTTGTGGCAACTTGCAGCTGATGTTACATAACAGCAGATAAGGCTATTTTTGATTCTAGATAGGATTGTCTGATTCTGTGACCCAGATACACATTTTCTGTCTATCCCTAACATACATTGAATAGTTTTCTATCAAAATAAAGTGCAAATGATTATGGACTGGCATTTCATTGTTCATTGTAACCCCAGATTATTCAATCTGTGTGTTTAGGATCCAGAGACATGGGGGTTTCGTGACGTGGAACAGTGTGGGTCAGGCTAATGTTAATGGGCGACTCGCCATGACACGCAGCATCGGAGACTTTCACTTGAAAGACAGTGGTGTCATCGCTGAACCAGATACCCAGCGGCTTACAGTGAGGAAAAAACCCTGAACTAAAAGACTAAATAAAAAATAAAAATGAATGAAAATCTTAAAATTATATTACCCCTTATGCCCACATTTTCATAATTCCAGTTATTCCAACTATTAAAGCCACCTTCTCTCTGCTGCATGGATTTAACTCTGTTTTTCTCTGCAGGTCCAACACGGCAACGACTCGTTCCTAACTCTTACCAGTGATGGGGTCAACTTCCTGCTGAGTGACCAGGAGATCTGTGATGTCATCAACCAGTGTCAAGATCCAACAGAGGCGGCACAGGTCATCGCAGAACAGGTAGAAGACACTCAGATACTGAAGATGGAAACAAACTTGACTGTTGGGCTAAATTAACACAATGTCATCACAGACTGTATCAGTCATGGAATAATGTGTGCAGCTTCATTGTTTACATATATCTGTATAATGATCTTGTCAAGTTTCATCCTTCAAACAGTTACTTAATTAGTCAAAATATGTCTTATCATCTGCACATGCTATGGTTGCATCCATCTGATAGTTGCATAATAGCCCTGTAAGCTTAGCTCTGTTTTTAGATGGTTTGTGTTTGTCAATAGGAAAACATCTCATGCTCCATTAAGTAAGCTTTTTTCCCCTAAGTTTATTTAAGCATATTAAAGAGATGCGCAATAGATTTTCAAGAGTTGTTTAATGAATCTTATAGGAAACACTGTAATAAATAAACAGTTGGAAATCCAATATTATTTTATTCAAGGATGTGACATCATTCATTCTTTTCAATATGCAATAAGCTGCTAAACAAAATGTACACTGGGAGATGTAGATATAGCTAGCTAAGGTAAGAGAGAATAAATCAGGTTAATACAATGGTTTCTGTTTTCCAGGCGCTACAGTATGGCTCAGATGACAACGCTTCCATCCTCATTGTCCCCTTTGGAGCCTGGGGGAAACATCAGACCTCCACCAACACCTACAGCATGAGCAGAAACTTCACTTCAAGTGGAAGATGGGCATAACAACTCACACACAACATAGAGATCTGATAAATCAAGACTGACTCCAAGGACACAAACATTTTTATAACCCTAGAGTTTAACAATTCACCCGATGGCACAGGCTTCTCATCCACCTTATCCATATTGTGTATATATGTATAGTTGCAATTGACAATTTAGTTTTTTTTTTTCTTTTCATTTTATACCACTGTTATATAAGCCAAAGAGTATTTTCATACACAAAAACCAAAAAGGAGCCATTTATTGATACTGATGATTATATAAGTAAAAGGTACATTTCTGTTTGCCTTTGACAGAAAATAGAACAGAACAGAAACAGAACAGAAAATAGTGATGGAAATATGTTTTTGTGATCTTGAATAGAAAGAGCTTTGAGTTATTGGAGTGATATTTTGCTTTTTTAAATGGAATTGTGCATTTTAAAAAATTGCCCTGTGGTTTACATAAATTGTAAATGCTCTGCTTGGGTTTGAATTCTTCATTAATTAAACTCTACAGGCCCATCTTCAACTCTATTTCTAACTAATGACATGAGACAGGTTGTTTTGAGGACTGGCCCTTTAAATCCAAATGAGCCACTTCACACCCCACCCCCTCCAGGTTGTTGATCATACTTTATGTCCCATTCGGCCACTTGTGTTTGTTAATACAACCAACAACTGAACAGTTAAGGTAATCGGCTCAAAGTTTGGACATATTTTCAGTATGAGCTATCACCACTGCTGCTGACAAACAATTTAGGGTGTGCTCGGAGAGTTGTTCGTCGGAAGTCTTGACCTTATATGTGCAAATGTCGTGGCGTAACTAGTCATAAAATGTAATAAATTAAGAAGGAATTGAAACGGATTTTAGAAATACACTGGACTTTTGCCG
>JAPTMW010000011.1:3714592-3725659 GCA_029822955.1 Ostorhinchus angustatus
GTCCATAATAATATACATTATATAGACTAAATGTTGTCTAAAATGAATGTTTATTTGCAACATAGTATAGCAATCATTTGATCATTACATGCTGTAAAAGAATATAAACTAATTAATTTCTGTCTGTTACAAGTTAAATATGAAATTGCCTTAAGATGGAAGGAGATTCAGGGACCTACCTCTGGCCAATGGATTACTGAGCTGTCATCTAATTTGGTGCTGGAAAAACTAACTTACATGGCAAGAGGAAAAGTTGAGGACTTTTACAAGATGTGGTCTTCTTTCCAAACTTTTATGAATGACCTGAATGTTTAAATGGCTAGAACTGGACAGGGACTGTTGCAACCACCTTTATGACTTCAAAATAGCTTAAAACTAGTTCCATGGCTAGAGTATTAGTATTGTGAAATAGAAATAGAAATGCAAAGGATGACCGAATTATGGATTTATGAGGCATTGGATATATTTAATATATATGTGTCTGTATGCATATTAATGTTCACTGAAATGTGTGTATGCTCAATATGTAATGCACATACTGACAGTATCAATATTTTATTTTATTCACCATAGATCTTATAGAGGGTGCGAGGAGGGGGGTCAGAAGGGTTCTTTGTTTGTTTAAAGTGTTATATTGTTGAGTTTATGATTGTATGTTCATTAAAATGGAAAATCTATCAAATATAATTGAAAAGAAAAAGAAAAGTTTGTTTGCCTCATTTGGATGCATCTGCAAAGTCTCATTTGTCAAGTATTGACATTGTGAATATCTTATAAGTTTGGGGACATAAAAAAAAACAATGGGATAGCCTGTTATTTCTGCATATATGCATTCAATAAAATAATGATATAGATTATACAAGCCCAGATAGGCTCTGGCACCCCATCAACCCTCTGGAGGTCTAAGTGGTTTGGACATGGATAGGTGGATATAGATCAGGGGTGTCATATGACTCACAGGCCAAAACTGGCCCCCTAAATGTTCCAATCTGGCCTGCAGGATGAATTTGCAAAGTGGACAGTCAATGGTGTTAAACTCATTTTTGGTCAGGGTCCACATACAGCCCAATTTAATCTCAAGTGGGTCAGACCAAAAAAATTACTTAATAACCTACAAATAAAACTCCAAGCTCCAACATTTGAACAATATTATCCCTGTGACTAAATGTTTTGTGCATTTGTAGATCTACAGAAAACTGTACTTTGTAATGCACTTGTATAAAGGATAAGTTGAGGCATAATATTGTTGTTTATCGCATTTATTTTTCTGAAAAAATTTCAGCTTGTTTGTGGTTGTTCAGGTTATTCACATTTTTTGTGAAAGGATAGAGTGTAAATGTAAACACTTTATTGAATTTGATTTTACATTTTTTTGCAATAAAAGAGAAAAAAAATGGAGTTGTCATTATTTATAGGTTATTCTGCAATTATTTTACTAGTCTGGACATCAAACTGGGCTGTATATGGCCCCTTAACTCACATGAATTTGACCCTGATATAGGTCACATATTTGAAAGTCTGGATAATGTTGACAGTGTCCTTTGCTGCTCCAAAATCAGACCAGAGAATGACATTTTATATCTATGCATAACTGTATACATAAGAAAGACTGATTTAAAAACAGTATAAAAGTGTTTACTCTAATAAAGGTATTCGAGTGATAATGAACAGAAAAATAATTTTAGTTATTTATTGTGCATTAGGCATTAGTATAATTTACTACCCTCTTGAGTTATTAAGGACAAAAATCTGCACTTCCAAAAAGGTACTATAAAAACTTTACAGATTAATATTTTTTTTTCTGATGAATAAATCTCTTTAACAACTTCAACCCTGCTCAAAAGTACAATTCACTCATTTTAGGGATTTTATCCCTTTAAATGCCAGCTTGACTTCTCAAAAAATCACTTACTGTGGGTGGCTGAGGTATTTCTGTTTTTCTTTTTTCTAAAACGTTACAGCCCTCTAGAGTCATTCAGGACAAAACTGTCCACTTCCAAAAACTGCTTTAAAAAATACTAATAGTAAAAATAGATGACTTTTTTTTCTGCTTTTTTTGGGTCAAATATTTTTGATTAGCTTTAGTCCTGATCAAAACAATATTGAATATAATAATATTTAATAATACATTTTTTTTTATTTGTTTGTTTAAAAAACGCATAAAGAATGAGTTGTTTTCTTATACTATAGTCATAAGGCAAATGTTGGGGGGCCGGAGGATTTATTTAATTTTTTTAAATCAGTCTTAGAGCTCAAAGCCATGGTTTCCGACAAACACAAATGCATCATTCAACTGCCTCATTAATTGCAGACACCTGAGGAAAGAAAACTGCTGAAAGGCGGTTGATAGCTAGTGTGGAAGTTGAGTTTACTGAAATTTTGGGTTTTTTTTTAATTAGCTGACAGCAAAACCATTTTAATTAACAGGTGCTTCTACCTGGCTCTGCTGTAATTGCTACGAACTACATTCAACCATGGTAAGTATCACTTTGTCCAAAAAAAATACCAAGCTACTAATAACCGCAGCTAATGCATCTCTTTATTTAGCTAGCTTATTGTTCGTACAGCTGTCAATTAACAGCGAAGAGATTCATTAAGTTTACATAAGAGACGCTATTACCTAAAAGAATTAGTGCATCTTTGAAACTGTAGGAATTTGTTAGAGAAGTGTCAAAGTTTTCAGTTCATCAGGTTTTATAACAGACTACTTTAGAATGATTGCTAAAGTTGCTAATTCAAAAAGGCGCAAAACGGTAAACCGTTGAAGTAGCTGGTGCCACTATTCAACCACAGATTAAATTCATGTGTTAAAGTGCATTAACTTAAGTCATTCTAATGGGCATTCATTTATTAACTTAATTAGAATGGCAGCCGGAATTCAAGGTTATAATTTACACAGTATTGCTAAATTCAGGGATGTCAAACTCATTTTAGTTCAGGGGCTGACCGAGTTAAACAATGACTTAATAGTTTATCAGTGACAGAGCCATGTACCTGACCACAAGACAATTCACCTACGAGCTTACTGTTTAGCAAACCACAAACCTTAAAACTTAAACCACTTGTGGGAATGGCATGAGGGTTTAGTATGGGGCATTAGTACCTCGTGGCCACGTGTTGCTTATCTCGTGACCGTGCATTAGTACCTTGTACCCACGCTTTAACCTTCTTCACCTCACCAAAGAGCTCCATAATTAATAATGAAAACTCAATTTTTTTTCTTTGTTCACTGGAAGAAAGTAAAATTAAATTATGAAAATGCTCACATTTATAAACCATCCTTTAAAAAAAAAAAGAATGTGAACAACCTGAAATTTCTTCAGAAAAATCAACACTCTTTGAACATCTCAACTTCTCATGCATACATGTGAATTACAGATCACAGTGGATCTACAAATGTGACAGTTAAAATATTGTTAAAAATTTTGAGATTGAAGTTTGGAAATAAAATAAGTTTGACATCCTTGACTACTAATATCTTGAGTATATGATTTTTGCACTTTGTGGGTCAGATTGGAACCGTTGGGCTGGTTTTGGCCTGTAGGCTGTATGTTTGAGACTCCTTATATAAGTGCTAAGATGTTGATGTAAATGAAGATGTAGTATTTTAACTCACAGGAGGAGGCTATGGGACATGTGAGCCACCAGCAGGCAGTCCAGCTTCTCCATAACAAGTTTGTTGTGGTACTGGGGGACTCCAGTAAGTAGAAAGTCTTTTTACTACATTAAGAAAGCGAGCAAAATGTCCACATACTTTAACTCTTATTGACTGCTGTACTGTTGTTGTGCTTGTCCCTCTTCAGTTTTTGATCAGAAAGTAGCTGTGCTCATGAACGAATATTTCATTTCTAACAACCATATAAAATTTCATATCAACAGTCTTCTCCAAATATGTTACTCATAAAGGAGCAGGAAGACACTAATGCTTATTTACACCTGCCCCTTAGTGCTATTGCAAGTTTGTGTCATATACTTATCTCAGTCAGAATATCCATATTTAGGCCTATTTTTAGGAACATACCATAGATAGAAGACATATGACATACATTGCTTAATATTTACAACAAAAATCACAAAAAGGCCACCATCAAAAACAATGCTGACCTATATTAACATTATTTTGAGATATGTGTTGGTTTAAGGCCCAAGCACTTAAGCCATACCCTTTTCCTTAAGTGTGTATAGATATGGATGATGATATAGATGATGGATGGATGTGTGGTAAAATTATTGAACAATTTAAGATGTACAGTGATGCATATGGCATGAATGAGCTCAATGAAAGTAGAAATTACAATTGATTTAGATTTTTTTTTATAGCTACCTTATGAAAACGGCATTTTTGTGCTTAGCAGTACAAAAGTATCTAATATTAGAACTGGCTCTAAGGGTTAAAATCATTAAATCTAGCTATTTTTGGCTTAAAAAGCAACTGCAACATGCAGTCTGCAAGCACCTGCGTTAAATGGTCAGGGAGTGTACAACCTGTCAAAATGCCACTTTTAATTCTCTCATCCTCAGTTCAACGCTCTGTGTACAAGGACCTTGTAATGCTGTTGCAGAAGGAGGCATTTCTGAGTATGAACCAACTCAAGACAAAGGCAAGTGTTTTTTTTTTTTGTAAAGGAGGCACAAGAGAAATTGTTAATCTAATGTTTGGTAACTGCATAATTTTATTTATCGGTCTTTTATTATTTCATTCAAAAGCTAAACGTAGAACACACAATTCTCTGATTTTGATGTTGTTGATTCTTAGAACAAACATTTCATGGTGACTGTTCTTGTGGGTCATTTACAAAATCCTAAAGGTCTACTCCAGATTTTTTTTTTTAAATAATGAAGTCATAGCTCTTACATAAATTTGAAATGTGTATAAATGATGGAATTTAGCTGAAACAGCCAAACTGTATTCGTATGTGTATTCCAATACCATAACTACAAAATATTTGGAATATTTTGCAAGATGTCATGAATTTAAAAGATGTTCCTGCATGCATTTAAAGAAAATTGCTAATATGAATTAGGAGAGTCAAGTGATTTGGTTTGGAATAACATTTTTATCTTTCTCTCTCAGGGTGAGATGAGTTTTGCGCAAGACTGTTTAGTTGAAGGAGGCTGCCTCGACAAAATGCACAATGGGACAGAGTACCGAGAGGTTCGCCAGTACCAGTCTGACCACCATCTGGTCCGATTCTACTTTGTCACGCGGATCTACTCTCGCTATATGAAGACCATCATGCAAGATTTTCGCAGTGGGTTAAAGCCAGATGTACTAATCGTAAACTCCTGCGTATGGGATATTTCAAGGTTAGTGGAAAAGACTAGGAAATTGCTTCCAATTCATCTAATTTAAATAAGGACTGCATTAAGGCCTGTGGTTCTCTGCAAACTAACAGGATGAATCCCATGCAAATACACACATCATTCTCACTCAGCTCAAAGCGCTTGACCAGTGATTGAAAGACTGATCAGACTGATCAAAGCGTAGTAGAGGTTAAAGTATAAAATAGAATAAGATCACTTGAGTCAAATTGGAAAATGTAATACAATAATGCATTAAATACTGCCGCCATCAAAATAAAACTTGGCAAACAACAAAATTAATTAAAATACTGAATAAAATATGGATCATTTTGTGCCACAGGTGTATAAATTATTCATATATAACACATCTTAGAGTAAATATTCTTATCATGTTTGTATTTTTTAGTAAAAAGGTGAAAGCGACTACATCATATGCTGACATGGGAGACTCAATTTACAGAGTATCTGTTACCATGACTTTAAGTATGTCTTCCACTCCAGTGCCCTTCATGTTCACGTGGGTGATCCCAGTATCTTGAAACTGTATGCATTGTGATCTAGTTGTTTATATGATGGGTTTGTAGGTACAATTCCAATTGGACAAAGGACTATAAGGAGAACCTCCATCAGTTCTTTAATGAACTGAATGAGACTCTGCCTGTAGAGTCACTGGTCGTATGGAATCTCACCATGCCATTGGGAAAGAGGATTAAAGGTGGTTTCCTGGTGCCTGAGGTAAGTTGACAGAAATCATCTGTACAAAACTAGAAAGGAAAATTGATGCTAAGTGGCTAAATACTGTGAGATAAGTAGTAGTTCCCTCACTACATTTAAAGCCTACTGTACCTTGTTGAACAAAACTTTTAAATTCAAGAGTTGGTTGCGCAAGAGGTTGGATAAATGTAAAGCCACCACCCTCCAATACTGACCTGGTGGCTGTCCAATTGGATGTGAACGGAGATCCTAAACTGTTTCTAATAGTCTTAAAATGTCAATGACAGTGACATTGCAAAGAGGGTTGGGGAGATGAGCCCTGGTATTAAACTGTCAAAAACTCCAGCAAAAAACTTCACTGGAAATGGTAACATCAGATAATGTAAGAGATTGCCGGCCAAAATAATCAGCCAAATGACAACTTACTATGAATCAGAGTAGTACAAGGGAATGGCCCTCAAATTAAGTTACTTAAGTATAGTATATTATTGTCTACCTTAATTACCTACAGATCGAACACAGGGTTCCTCAGATACGTTACGATGTGGTCGAGGCAAACTTCTACAGTGGGACTCTAGCAAATGCATATGGGATGGATGTGTTGGACCTTCACTTCCAGTTTCGCTTCTCGCTGCATCATCGGACACAAGATGGAGTACACTGGAACGCCATTGCTCATCGCAGAATATCAACCCGTCTGCTACTGCATGCCGCACAGGCCTGGGGCATCAGAATACCCAGTCCACTGATGTCTGTTGGTGAGGGGAAAAACTTATGCACATACAAACACTGTGCTCTTGTATTGGTTCAGTATAACGGGGTCATCTGCAGTCACGAGGTGGTAACATTATGCTTTGTAGTGCACAGTTGTATATCCTTTGGAGAGTCCCAGACATTAATTGTTTGTTTTTGTTTTTTTTAAGAGCATACTAATGGTATCAATGAGAAACCTACCAAACAAAAAAACAACATAAATCCAGGTAATCACATTTGATGATGGTGACAGTTGTCATGTAATGCACCTTCATGTTTTTAAAAATTCTCATGAAAATATTTTGCCTAGTCTTAGACATAAAAGTGAGTTTTTAATTTTGAGTAATTGAAAATAAGTCAAAAGTAAAAAATATGAACAAGAGACCACTTGTTTTTTCCACTAACCCTTAACCACGTCTTTTGTTCTTTTTCTATACTCTTAACAAAGATGATGCTGGTAACAGGGAGGACTTCTCCAGTGACTCCATTCCTCATGGCTTCATGAGCTTTGATATGCCACCAACTTACTTCCAGCCACAGCCCAAATACAAACCGGCTACAGATGGTAAGTGGTTGATGTTGGTGACTGACATAAAATTCTACACAATACTGTAGTATGTTATAGAATGGATCATTGTAGAATATGAGAGCTAATTCCACCCATTCTTCTGTCAAACACTCAGACTTGTCAAAATGTCCATCACAATTTCTATTTGTGTTGACGTATTTTGCCAGTGACTAGACACCTTTTTTTTTTTTAACAAAGTTTGGCTGAAAGTTGTCTATTTTGTGAGCTCTATTTAAACTATGTATTTATTTGAGGAAATACATGTTGTAAAAAAAAAAAAAAAAACATTTTGAGGACATTAATAGTTCAGTAAGATGACCTAGCATGTGTTTTTTTATTTTTTATTTTATCAGACAACTACAGGCCTCCTCGCCACTATGGTCACAATCAGTATGTGATGAAGACGAGACGCACAAGACGCCATTATGCACCGTACCCTCATCACAGACGTTACAACGGTCATGGACACTACTGAGTGAAGGGGAAGTAATAAGGAGCCTACGTCCTGACGCACAGCACCCATAATTGAAGTTTTCTTAAAATTTTACCTTGTTTTATTTCCTTGACTTTTAAGTGGTGTTGCTAGAATTTTACCTTTTTCCCCTCATTCAATAACTTTTGAAATTGTAAATGTTCAATAAAATGTTAAGATTTTAATAAGACTCAGTTGACTTTGTCTGGAACACAGTCAGAATTCTGAAGTATTTTGCCTAACTATTGATGTGCTGATAATGTTTACACAGTAGGGAAGCTGATGTAGATTGTGTGCAAAGTAGCACTGGGTGGATTAGACTAATGCAGAAAGCTTGTTAGGTGAACTGCTTGCTTTTATTTTCTGAATTACAATGAATACAAAAGATACAAAGAAGAAACTAGCAATAGATGCAAGTAAAAAAATCCTTTGTTAGATTTTCCCAATTTCACAGGAATTGCCACATTGCTGGATACAAATAAATGAATACATACATATAAATTTCAGTGACAAACGTGACAATGTCACAATCAGAAGTCAAATGTATTTAGAATTTTTCTTTTCAGATCAAAAATTGCTTGTATCATTTAAGTTTAGCAAATATTGGATAAAAATTCCTGAGAATATTGGAAATCAAAAAGGATAATAGTGGAGAATGTTTCAGTGGAAGCTCAAAAGGAATGAAGGTGGGAAAGAGCTTGAAGTGCGGTTGGTTGTGACTGTGCCGTCTCAGGCCATGACAAGGCGGTGCACCCGCTGCAGCTGCTGCTGTGACAGGACGAGGCGGTGCACTTGTTCCTGTCCTCGGGTGCATGGAATGGCAACACGGCCGACAAACACTGTTCCTTCCTGTTTTTCTTCCTTGGCCTAGGGAACAACAAAGAGGATGACAAGAATTTACCTTTCGTATGTGACAAGAAATTAGACTATTTGATGTGCTATTAGGAAGGCTGCACAACATTTTATTCCACTTATGTTGTGCACAATGATCACATCAGTGACATACAGTTTGAAGTAATACAAATTAACTCAACAGAAAACTGAAAAGGAGCTACAACAGCAGAAAATGTCCCTTATTTTGTCCCCTTGGGCAGCTGTAAGTAGAAAGGGTTGTCCAATAACCAGAGGGTTAGTGGTTCAAATCCCACTCTATCCTAGTCATGTGCTGTCATGTTCATAGGTAAGACACTTCATCCACCCTGGTAGTGTCACTCACACTGGTGTATGAATGTTTGGTGGTGGTTCAGAGGGGCTGTTTGGTGTGGATCGGCAGCCATGCTTTGCTTTTTTTTATTATTTATTTTTTTATTAAATGCCTTTGTAAAGCACTTTCAGTTACCCTGTGCATGAATAGTGGTATACAAATAAACTTGCCTTGCCTATCAACCTGTCCCAGGGCAGCAGTGGCTACAGATGTAGCTTACCACCACCAATGTGTGAATATCAGAGCAAATAATGGATATAAAATGTAAAGCGCTTTGGGAGCGTTGAAAAGCACAATAGAAATCCAATATTATATAAAAGATGGTACTGTTCAACACTGCCTTAATGATCAGTCAGTGCACTAAACCAAATTTCCCGTCTACTCCAGAAGAATCACAGCACCATTCAGCTGCTTTTGTGTATGGTGTGCTGAAATTACTTATAGAGCTTGATATTAAAAGAAAAAGTGGTTTGCTCCAACTTAAAAAAAACAAAAAACTTAAGGGTAACAAAAAGTGATATTCAGCCTCTTAATTCTTAAATTTTTATGCACATGTGCTCCTGTGTAAAATCTCCCCAATAATTTCAGAAAAAATATTTCTAAACATTGCAATATATTGTGTATCCCTATTTGAGTACGATACATTACCTTGATGAAAGACGGAACTGGAAAGGTGGAAAAGTCAGAAGCGACCTTCGCTCCTGGCTGGTATGACACAACATGCTCTGCTACTTCTCCCTGAAACAGAACAAGATGTTAAACATTTTCAGAATTTCATCCTGTCAGGTTTTTCAGTTGTGTATCAGTGGAAAACAGAGGTATGACAGTTCACTTTTACCTTGAGTTTGTCCAGAGCATCACTGAGGCTCTGCAGTCGGGCGGTTTGCTCCAGCAGTTGGGCACTGGCACTAACTGGAGAAAATTGATCAGTTTGTTCAGATGAGAAGAGTAGCTAACTTGCACCAAAAAAAGAACATTAAACGGAATAATGTATTACAAATCCAGCTGTGTCCCAATACCTGCTGTCTTCCCAGTTATATCCACAACCTTAACCTCTGAGCTCAGCTTGAGCAGTGTGGCCAACAGCTGGTCAGTCCGGCGATAGATGCCTGTGTTCAGTCCCTCTGGAGGCATAGAGGTTTCTTTAGACATCTGTGGCAGTTTTGGGGGGCAGAGTGGAGGCAAGGAGGCAAGCTGGACCCTCATCTTTTCTGCCTGTAAGGAAAATATACTGCATCAATATACTAGATCAAACTTACTAGCATTGAAGTGCAGCTAAATCTGAAATATTTGATAATGTAAGTGGACCTTGAGCCTGTTGTTTTCATTCTTGAGATGTTTGATGCCCAGTCTCTGTGCTTCAACCTGCTGCTTGAGAAGAGGGGAGTCGACCACCTGGACCGTTCCAGCCAGGGAGGGAGACAGACCTGCAGCAGGAACAACCGAATGAAATTCCACATGCACAAAAGCAGGTAGTAAATGTCACCATTATCAAATTTCAGTTTGATGAATAATTGTCATATCAATTGTGACTGAAAAAGTTTCTGTTCATGTTTTGCTTTAATGATATAAGCCTAATAACAGTTGAATACACAATTATATGTAGAAAAGTCACTTATTGGCATAGAACATTGGAACTTTAAAATGTACTTTTTTGTTTGAGTTTTACCCTAAATCCATGATAATAATTAATCCATGATTAATCTCAATAGATGTTCACTGATATCCAATAACTTCAATACTAGTTAAGGGCCTAGAAATGAATGGTTGTGACCCTAATTCTCCACTCAGGTGCCATTAAAGATACCACAAGGGCCCCAAAAAGATGACACCATTAAAAGATAATACCCCAAAAAAGTCAATACCCAAACGGTAGACAACATGGAAATTCATTTAATTTAAAATGATCACATGGATGTACCTCCTGCGGATCCCTGAACGATGGAGCCGATTCCAGATGCTGGTGGGCCTCTCAGACTTTCAATGGTCATCTTTGATTGGTTATTGATGCGTTGTTTCAGTTCGGTCTTCTCTGCCTCCAGCTGGTCAATA
>JAPTMW010000011.1:3763951-3777532 GCA_029822955.1 Ostorhinchus angustatus
CTAGCGATGCTGGTCCAGCCAAGAGGAAAGCCATTACCATGGAAACGAAGCTGGATATCATCAAAAGGTCGAAGAAATGCGAAACACCAAACGGCCGTGGCAACCATTATTAAGGACAAAGCCCGAATTTCCGCGTAAGTCGGAAATTCGGGTTACGTCGCCAGCGTAGGAACAGAACTCATTCGTAACCCGAGGACCACCTGTATTAGTCTTCTCAGTTCCACCCTTTCCAATCCGACAATTTATATTGAAATTACCAACCAGTTATCACTAATTTTGCAACCCCCGGTGAAATGAAATGATGTGGTGGGAGTAAATAAATACATTTTCCTAAATTCTAGGAGTCACAAATTTTTTGCCAGTATGGCTGTGAAATGAGTATTAAATTCTGTTCTAAGTAGTCTTAAAAAGGTCGTAAAAAGTCTTAAATTTAACTTATAGAAACCAGTAGGACCCCTGTTTGTTATTAGAGTAGTTATTATTATTGTTGATTAACTTTTAAACTGCCAATAAATATAGGTAATACATTGAATTGCATTTTATTAAACTGATATAACAGTCAGCTCAAAGTCATTTCAACTCTAAAAATTGACTTACTCCAAATATACTGTATATTGTTTCCAAATATCAGTTTATCAGTCTCTTTTTTCTTTGACCTCTGATTTTAACACACTTTTAAGTTAATAAAATCTATTTAATTTATCCCTGTTTCTAGTTATTCATCGCCTTTTCTTATTTTTCATTTGAATCCTTGTCTTCATTTGATGCTCCTTGGTCTATGTACTTTTGAATCCTCCTTGTGTCTTTATTACATTCTCCTATCTATTATCCTCAAGGTTGCCAAGGTGGATGACGCCAAGCGCTGCACCTATGTCCACCTCTTTACTGACAAGAACTTCCACGACCCAGCCCGAAGCCTCAACCATCAGATGGCCCAGTCTGACCTTTTTAAAACACAGCCTGACGTCTTCCTGACAAGTCACAGGTGTGATGTCCTCCTAACACTGCTCTGCAGTTAACCGTCACAGGTAAAATATCTCACATTTGTTCTTTTATTTTTAGTCCCACCAAGATCTCTACAGCCACTCTATCCTCCAAGACATCCAGCCCCAGTGACTCCACTAATGGGAGTCCAACGTCAACTTCGCTATCAGCTAAGCCTCATCTTAGAAGAGCTCTGTCAGGTCCCAAAGGAGGAGGAGGAGGAGGAGGAGGAGGTGGTGGAGGAGGAGGAGGTGGAGGAGGAGGAGGTGGAGGAGGAGGAGGAGGAGGAAGAGGAAACATAACTACCTCTACCCCATCAGAGACACCTTCATCCCCCTCATCCTCGCTGAATCTGCCACCACTACTAGAGCTGTCCCCTCCAGGTGAGAGGAAAAAATACTGCCAGGCATGCTATTTACAGATACAAAGAGAACTCATGTGAGCTTAAAGGTGTGTTTTTTACATCTTTCCTACACTGGGTTAGCTCTTTCAGTCCACTAATTGTTTGTTTTTATTATTGTCTGGTCTTCATTTGCATCCACTTTAAAATATATGCCTATGAAATTTAGATAACAGTGCAGTTTCCAGACCTGAACCCATTTTAAACCATGTGAAGAATGACTGTAAGATGAATGATCACATGCACTTAACCCATAAAGACCCAGTGTTACTTTTACAGCAGTACCCAAATGAATTTTTCTCTCTATTTAACATTTCTTAAGCAATTTATCACCATTTCTTATAATATTATCCTCTGTATTTTGCTTTTCTTCAATAAAAATCTGGAATTTTCCCATATTTAATTCACTGATCATGTAGAGGTTCACAAAAGCTCAGATTAAATTTACTTGTCATAATATCAGAAACAGAGAAAAATGAAGAAAGTGTGACTTTTTCAGCAATATTTATCATTAATTGAACATAAACCCAGTGTTTCCATCCACTGTCACTGATTCAACTCCATGGGTTTTACTCATGAATCAGTGTTGTAGAAGATGACATTGTTTCCACGTTCACTACGGAGCCTCTGAACGGTCATATCTGATGACCATGAAAAGATGACAAACTGCATTTTACATCAATTATTTACATGGATTGATAGGATGAGTGGACCAGAAGTTATTTTACATTTTATATTGGTAGATGATTTTGGTTGCCAGTGGTTGTTTTGGTCTTTATGGGTTAAATAAAGCTGAGCTCCTTTTTTGCCCCAGGAATGGGATGACATGGAGAACATCTGATGTTCTGCACAGAACTTAACCATATAGCTAATTCGCAACTCCCATCCCTGCTAAAATGCCATAAACCTGATCTGAATTTCTGAACTCTTCATATGTTAAAATATTAGTATTGAGTTTTTTTTTTTTTTTTTAAATGAATAACAATTAGAGCAAAAGCACTTTTTTGTTGTTATTTTGAACTGATGTAATTTTGTCCAGATTTATTACTAAAATTGTTAGTATTGTAAAACAATATAAAATTATACTGTTATAACAATATTTTATAATTTCAGAACAATGATAGTTGTTGATAGCCTGTAGATTACAAAAATAGCTCATACCTGTAAATGGTAAAACCAAAGGTCACTAAATTATTCCAGAGCTGTATATAATCCCTCATGCATTTTAATGAAGCCCCTCAAAATAACATCTAATTTGTGATTTTTAACCTTTATATGTCATTTCTTATTTCCTCAGGAGGCAACATGGATGTATATGTATCAGTTGCATGCCATCCTGGTCACTTCGTGCTGCAGCCGTGGAGAGATATGTACAAACTGGTGGTGCTGATGGGAGAGATGATTCTCTATTATAATAAAACTGAAGAGAAACCACTCAACATAGAGAAGAATCAGATATATGCTGCCAAAGTGGAGAACAGGTACACAAACCTATCACTTCATTTAATTTTAGACTTTTATTTTGATAAATAATTTAATTTGGATGAAGTTTAATGACGTTGTATATACTGTTTTCAATATTGACAGATTTGTGTTGATGCTGACAAAAACACAAATCTGTTATTGTGGCTTCTGTTCTCATAGTTTGATGTCCCATAGTGGTCATATGGAAACAGATGTGTTCTGTCTTAAAATAACCCCCTCTTCCTTGTTTCAGCTGGCACCGTGTCTTAGTGAAGGGAGTCCTGACCAATGGACTAGTGTCTGTCTATGAGTTGGACTACGGTAAACACGAGCTGGTCAGCTGCACACAGCTCCGGCCTCTTATCAAGGAGTTCAGACAGCTGCCATTCCAGGGAATCACTGCCCAACTGGCTGGTGAGTCAAGTCTACAACAGCAAAAACTCTATGTTCTAAATAAAATACAAGCACTGTTCTGTACACATCAGTGTTTGGATTTTGGAGAATTCTTAATTGTTATTCACAATGACAGTTTATTTATAAAACTTACAGATTTCTGCTTTGTTGCTGAAAGGCTAGCTCCTTGAATATTTATTTTTTTCACTCTTTTACAACTGAGTTAATGTAATAAAATAGAACTAAGCCTTATTCATCTATTAAGACATTGTTTCTAAGTGGATAATTTTTAGATATATTCCTTCATTGTAATAAATTTCAGCGTATAATATTAGACAAGTGAAAATGAGAGAGAACAGGAAAGAAAAAATACATTTGGTTCTCAGAAGACATTTCTATTGAGTCAAAATCGTGTATTTGATTATTTTATCAGAACAGAAGTACAGAGAATGTGATAAAATTATTGAAAGCTGAAATTATAAATTCTTTCTGCTGTTATTCTGACATGTGACATTATCAAAATAAAGTTTTTTAACTGATTTACTGAATTGAAATTATGTGACTTTGGGAAAATAGTTGAATTCATTTACTGAAAGCATATGTAAATTCACATCCTTAACTCTTATGTGGGGAAAGAATACGATAACATTAACATTTATTTGAGGTCAATTGCTGTAGTCAAATATAATACTTAATCCTAAACATTTGGTTACTGGTTTAAGTCTAAAAGCTGGTGCTTCTGTCTGTCCATCTGCAGGAGTTAAGCCGAGGCAGTGGTCAGAAGAAGCTTCCATCGTTTTCAGGAACCATGTGGAGAAGAAACCACTTGTGGCCCAGCTGGAGGCCATCCAGGAAGCCACTAATCCTTGGGACCGGAAGCTGACGGTGTTCCTGGTCGACACTTCGCAGGAAGAAAGGGACATCTGGGTGCATGACATCATGGCTGAATTTGCCGATGAGCTGACCAATGAGCTGTAGACGAAGGTGACGAGTCTCACCAGACGAGCAGTTGTTGAAGACACTGAGTTGTGGACAAAATTGAGAAAACTTATATAAATATCTATATTTTTCCACCTACCATTTAGGATGAGTTAAAGAAAGAAGGAATGAAAATGGAAAAGGGAAAGGGAAAGTGAGAGAAGGTACCGAGTTAGTGGAAATAGGTTTTGATAGTTAATTTACAGGAGAGAAGTTGGAAGGAGATTGTGATGTGATTTTGAGTGACTGCAGTGTGAACAGTGGACAGTACATCCATGCATGATGTTGTGGTTCAGTCCAAACTTTACTCAGATAAAAAAACACCTACAGTATAACAAACTGCTGAATCTATGCGTAGTAGTTTCACAAGCTGCGGACATGATTGTGCATTCTTATACCATTTGGTGTAAGCTTCAATCCAAAGTAACTTCTTAAAGTACAGTAAATGCATCCAGATTTTATATCTTACTGCAGGAAGCCTCGATACCTTCAAACCTACCAATGTGAGAAACATGCAAAGTGCACACAATGTTAAATTGAACACAGTAAGGCTACAAAAAATAGAGATTATGCATTTGTTTACGAAGAAAACTTGCTTTTTACATGGTATGTTTGATTGTAATAAAGTTTACAAAAGTTAGAGGAAACATTCCCATATACGGAGAAGAAATGGATGAAACAATTTGGATGTAAAATGATCTGTTGAACTTACGAAGAAGCAACTGTTAATGGCCGAGGTAGAGGAATAAACAGAAGTTAGAAGGGTTTGGAGGAGCCATTCACTTGATGTTTTTCTCCTTTTGAATGTGGACATAAGTGTTTTTGGTGGTTTTCTCTGGGCCTTTACGTATTGTAGATGAGCTCATGGTTCAGATTTCCCTCCCACTTTTAAGAACAAAGGGGACACTGAGCTGTGTTTCATTGTCACAAATCATTCTATGACCAAATGTAAACATTATAGATGTGATCAGTGACTCAAAGAACAGTGGTACTTCCTGATCCTAATCCTGATACTGTGATTCCATGGCGTCATCCATCTCTTCTCCACCTGTGAACAGCTGATGCTAGTGTGACTTTGTGCTTTTTAGGGGGTTGAGTACAGTATCTTATTCTTCCGTTTCTTGTCTGAGACTTTGATTTCAGCAGATTCCATGTGCTGCATGTTGCACATCTTCCCAAACTGTGTGAACATTAAGTTTGGTGTTATAATAATAATAAACCAGTTACGTTACCTTTAGTGTTAAGATTGTAGATTTTCAAAGAGCAGATAAGTTGACATTATACTAATTCCATTGCCACTATCGAATGTGACCTGATTTGGGGTTTGACTCTGAAATGTGACTTTTTTCTGACACTCCTGCACAATGCTTTTTGGATGCAAACGCTTCTCCAGTTCTAAAGACAGCAGACCTGACAAGGCTCAAAGCTGCAATGTTCTACTGTAGCTACTGAAGCAGCAACATTAATTTTATTTATATTTAACATATTCTTTGTTTTTTTTTTTTTTTTGGAATAAAGTCTGATTGAGAGGCTGAATTGTGAACAGTGTATTTGATTTGCTCTTATTACAACCAATGTTTGATTATTATACCATATTTCTCCAATGAATGACAAAAAACACACACACAGAATTGATTTCTTTATTAAAGTAGCAAAATATTTCAGTATTATTTACAAGTACTGCAAAATGAACTTCAAGTATCTACCAAAATAGCACTCTGTTACATGTTTGATGCCACATAGCAGCAGTATTCCCACTGAGTTAGGCACACATTACATTGTAGGAGCCTAAACTGACATAATCACACTGTAACAAACTCAATATTAGATCATTGTTGTGTTAACATTTTAAAGAGTGTTCTGTCCGTGTTGTCAGTTCCGTCTAGCGAATGGAGAGCATCATCACAAACTCTAAAGAGGAGAAAAAACAGTCAGTATCTTAGGATCAGTGATGTTTAGTGATGTTAGATGACGTACAAACACTGGTAACACTGTCACCTTCAAAGTCAATGTTTCCGTCTGCGTTAATATCCAGTTCCTTCAGGATCTCCTCCAACTCTCCTTTCTTCAGCTTCTCCCCAAGCAGAGACTTCACCGCCTCCTTCATCTCATCCTGGTTGATTTTTCCATCCCCGTCTAAGTCAAACTTCAGAAAACAGACAATAGACTTGATATAATGAACAGATGAGCAGGGTTTGATGTCTGTTTTTTTTTAACTTAATTTTCATTTAGTTTTGCTCATAGAAATATACCAGATGTTTTACATACATGAACATATCTAAACAAACATTCCCCTATGGCATACATGGGAAAAAAAAGAAAAAAAGAGTATCTCCTTTAGATATTGATTACAATTGATTACAAATGAAACATAAATGATAAAAAAAAAAAAAACATGCATGTATATGACCACTTCTGAATGCTTATTGCATTACAACTGAATTCTAAGTACATAAGTTATTTGCTCCATCTGATAGATTTCCTTCACTTTTTTAATCCAAATGTTACATGTGGGAGGTTCAGGTTTCAACCACTTCATAGTGATGCATTTAATGGCTGCTGTTAGTAAAATTCGAAAGAGGAATTCCTGGTTATTTCCCTCATAACTTTCTGGGATTACACCTAAAATAGTTATAATTCTTTGGAAAATATTCAGTTCAAAACTGTGTTCACAGCGGTAAATATATCACCCCAGAAAGGTCTGATCTTAGGACATGCCTAGAATATGTGGGTATGGTTCCTCAAGTGAGCCCCACAATTTTTGCCAACAGGTATTGGGGTTCAGGGGGTTTATTTTTGAAGTTTTTTTTAATCTTTTGACAACTTTCCATATGAACTCTCTCCATGAACTACAATTAGTGACCATTTGGGCTTCAGAGCATATATTTGCCCAAACTTCATCTGATATGTGTGTGTTAATTTCCAATTCCCGTCTACATTTTATGTAAGACGTGTAATTAATTGTAAAATTTGAAAGTTCTTGGTAAAATTGCTAATTGCTTTTGGAAGTCTGTTCCCATGTTGTATTTTACTTGTTATCTGTTTTAACTCAAACGAGGCTCACATTAATACGACTAGTCTGACTTCTTCCCTTGACATTTTTAAGTGATGACCTCGATGCTTCCATTGTGAGGGGACTGACCTGCACAAAGGCTGACTGAAGCTCTTTGAGTCCCAGCATGTCGGCCGTCTCTCCCATCATCCGGGGTCCCATCAGTTCAATAAAGTCCTCAAAGTCCATTAATCCGCCCACTAAAGAGACACGCAGAGGGGTTTAGTGACTTCACTCTTAATGTCTGGCCAATATTATGCATCATTTTACATACAATATTTGCTCCTATTCTTTATTTTTACATTACACTCACTTCTCATCTTGATCTGTTGTACTATCTCCAGCAGCTCCATTTCTGTGGGCATGTACCCCATCGTCCTCATGCATTCTGCCACGTCCTTGTAGTTTAGATAACCGTCCTGGTCGTAGTCAAACTCCTTGAAAGCCTCTTGCAGCTCTGGAGTGTTAGGTCATAGGTTCAGAATGCATGATAACAATGCACTGGTGACAGTAAAATGAGTTTTCCAGCATTTGATTGACTTTGTAGATCATTACTGAAAGCATAATACTGGGTTTTTCGGCATTCTTGCAGCACTTACAGATGTTTGCATGTTAATAATTGTGTTAAAACTCCTTAGATGTTGATCTTTTAGGACTTACCATCAATCTCTGCTTGAGCCAGTTCTCTGTCCTGTAGAAAAGGTAGTAGATTATTATTTTTTTAAGTATAGTGTGTAGATTTTATTTTACAATTCCAGTGACAACAAGATTTAATGATTCTTGTAACATGTAACAATTTACATTAAATACGGAACATGAGTGTTGAAATGAAAAGTAAATAGGTGCTTCTGTGAAACTGGTCCTAAAAACAGGACATGGGGCTAAAAACTCAAACCAGATGTAGACAAAAGTTATGAAGCCAATTTGGAAGCACTTTGGGTCTATTTTAAGAATAAATATTTACTATTTTTCAGATAAAACACATTTTTATATTATTTTAATATTTTTATATAAAAATCTGTATGTAACACAGTAAAAAGGACATGAAAATTACGCACTACTATTTTTTCAATTATCTTTTTACTCTGTCACAGATACATTTTGGTAATCAAACTAATTATGCAAGGCAGAGTATTTCTCAAAAAGTTACACAATCACTCGCAATTTATTTGTGTTTAAATGGACAGGTTTCACATGTAACATGAGTGGACACGATGAGTTACGCACGAAACTTGGAATGAGACTGAGATTCATGAAAAACCCACATGTCTGGATTAGAAAAAAAACTAGGATCCTCAAATTCAACACAGTGTCTTTATTTATAGTGTTATATAAGACCATTTAGAGCCATGTGTTCCAAATCAAATGCACTGATGCCTAGGTAGCTTTCCATGTCCCAATTTTGGTCCTATTTTGGTCCTATATTTGATTAAAAAATCATTAATTTTGGGTTGGCTCAGAGCAAGAGTATAATTTTTGGGGGCATTTATCTGAGGTCATCATTTGGTACATCCTGGGGGGAAATATGTCTAAAATTCTCTTTTGTTATTGGGTCTAAAAAGCTGAAAAAGTGGCAGGTACCAAAATGAACCCAGTTTCATAGAAGCACCCAAATATAAGAGTTGCTCATCATAAAATGACAAAAACACAAAGACTCATCTGCAGGTGCACAGTGCTCATGTCATTTTACATTTTCTACTCAAGTCATCACGGCAAACACTTGCACTTGCAAAATGTAAATATTGTTAAACCTGTTAAATTTATAATTTTGTAGTGCTCCTCATTTGGATTTAACTTAATGAACTGTGGCATTAAGCCTCAACTAATGAGCCACTAATACAACAGATAGACACCAGGCTTAGTGATAGCAGCTCTACAGAGATCAGCAATGAGCCCATGAGCACTCAACCTGACTTCTACCTCACCTCTGACACTCATGATGTTCTAATATCTGCCGTCTTGGCTCCTTCATCTTTATTCAATCATTAAAATTTAACAAAAAAACACAAATGAACTCACCAGGATAATGTTGTAATGATACAAAAGTCATAACTACAGGAGCGCTCAAACCTCAAAATTGCAAAAATATATGGAGTTCATCTTTCTATATGTGGCTGCCTGATACTTACTGCACCAAAAACACTGTTGAGCACCGACGTGTAGACTTTGTTCATACTCTCTGTGCTTTTCTTGGACTTTTTGGATGATTTCTTGGGGCTTTCAGAGACAGAACCAGCTGGAGACTCTTTAGGACTACCAGACTTTGCAGTAGCATCTTTGCTGCAAATGTACAATTTATGTTAATAAAGATATGAAACACCAACTTGATAATGGAGTAAATATTAGTAATGAAAGAGTATATTATTTTTTCAGCAATTGCATGGATATCAGAGTTAACCCATAAAGACCCAGTGCTACTTCTGTGTCAGTTCTCAAATGAATTTTTCTCTCTATTTAACCTTTCTTAAGTGATTTGTCACCATTTATTATCATGCTATCCTCTGTATTTAGCATTTCCCCCGTAAATCATGTATTTTCTTATATTTAATTTCTTATATTTAATTTAGATATTCATAAAAACTCAAGAGTAAATTCAATGTTATTATATCAAAACAGAGAAAACGAAGGAAAAAGTGACTTTTTCATCAAAGATATCAATAACTGGATGCAAAAGCAAGTGTCTCCATCCACTGTCACTGATCCAAATCCATGGGTTTTACTGGTGAATCAATTTAGTGGAAGATGACGGTGTTTCCATGGTAACTACGGAGCCTCCGAACATCCAAATGGGTCATATCTGATGACCATGAAAAGATGACAAACTGTATTTTACACCAATTATTTACATGTATTGATAGGATTAGTGGATCAACAGGTATTAAATATTTTATATTCGTAGATGCTGTTGTTTGGGTCTTTATGGGTTAAAATAAATGGGTAACTAACAAAAAAATCTCAATAGTTATGATTGGAAAGATGTTTGCAGGACATACATTGGCTAGATCTATAACCAAATATTGTCTGTTGGACATTTTTGAGTCTAAACTTACTTTTCAGCTGCAGCTGACTCAGTAGATGTGGTAGAAGGAGTCCTCTCTGCCTTTGACATGCTGTGGATGAACAAAGCACAAATATACTACATGCATAATGCAGGTAAGTGTGTGATACATTTTTACGACTTGCATGGATGATGATGATGAAGAACATTGGAGGTAAAAGCAAAGCTCCTTGTTTTTGCATCAGATATGGTCTTACCTTAGCTCTCTGTCCTAGTTGATGAGTGAAGTAAACAGTGTGAGGTGAAGCAGAGCAGCTCCACTCGTCCTCCTCTCGTCTTGTGAATGGCTGAAAATGACCCTGCCTGCTCTGTTGCTCCTTCCCGTCTTGACCTCTTTCCGTCCGAGAGGCTTAACAGGTAATTACTTGGCTAAATGTGCAGCCAGTGATTAGAAAGCAAAACGTGTAGCAGCAGTGTGACTGACTTGATCTTTGAGAGCTCAAAGTCAGGCTGGTTGTAACGCAAGGGTTTGACTGAAGTGAACCAAGAGTCTCAGTTGTTTATTTTGTAACAGACAGGGGAGGACACATGTAAGTCACAAAAATATGAAAGAGATATGGTTTGGTTCTGAGATGTGGATGCAGATGTTCTGCTTTACGTCAACAGGACCAGACTCCGAACTACAATAAATACGGCATGGAATTCAGATTATTATTATTAATTAAATTTTTTTTTACAGACAAACAACTCAACATAATGAATATGATTACAGACTCCACCTGGACTATAAGCAGCATAAACATATCTACATATATTTTGGGAGTATCCCCTGGACTTCCTAGTTCTTCTATTACACATTTTAGTGTATATGCCCCACAAAAAGTCAGTAGGTAGCCATTTTTAAAAACAGGTTAAAAATAACAGTGTTCTGTTGAGTTGTGTGTGTACCTGTGTGAGTTTAAGTGTGTGTACTTATTGATTGTTTACTTGCAATTGCACTCTCCTTTTTATGATTTTTTTTAATGTTCTATACCTGTTGTGAAGCACATTGAGTATGGTGCATGAAATGTGCAGTATAAATAAAGCTGAATTGAACTGAATTGAATTGAATTACACAAACTTAGTTTGTCACATTTGCTTCTATTCACAGCAAAGGTTTTTGCATGCATCAATCCAAGGAAATGGATATTTTTTTCTTTTTATCAGTATTAAAATGATTAATTCTTAATTGATTAAATAAAGGAAATGGAAGAATGGTTACTAAAATGTATTCTATTTATCTGCTAAAAATGATTCTGCAAGCAAATTATCATGTTTTTATTAGCTCACTGAACACTACAGGGTTATAGGTCCTTTAAAAAAAATTTGTAACTTTTGTTAGTTTAGTGTCAATTTTAGTTTAGTCAGCTTTGTTAGTTAAGGTTCTGTTTTATTTTGCTTAAGAGTCAGTTTTGTTGGTTGATGATAAATTTCATTTTAGTTTAGAGCTGACTTTTATTAGTTGAGGGTATGTTGTTTTAGTTTGGTCAGACTCAGCCATGTGACATGGTAAGAATGAAACACTGTTCCCCAAGTCTCAGTGGATGCACCATGTATAAGATTAGAATTTTACAAATAGAAAAGAGCTGAAATAGAATAGAATAAAATAAAAACTAGCATAAAATGCTTTAAAATACAATAAAAATGAACCAAGCAAGTTTTATCTTAATTCAGAGTGAGTTTTCTTCCTTGAAGTTCTGTTTTAATAGCAGAGGACGTGTTGAGGTCAGACTCATTTGCATAATTGATGAGCTGCCCACGTGCACTCTCAGTTTGAGATTCACACCTGCTCTGGCCTGTTGCGTGTTTTTCCTGCGTTGAAGACTGACTCTGGATGTGGATAAACTGTTTATAGCACAGAATTATCAAGGCTGTAATGTAATAAGTCACGTATTACTGTCATGAGCATGTTATGACCTGGAGACCTGATTTTCTGGAGTTAATTGTGGATAATTGTTGCTGCGTGGGTCATGGCCGCCGACGCCCCTCAACTTTCTCGTCGAAAAGTGAGTACTTTCGACATTAACTTGAAGTTTACCTCCTTCGTGTATGTGCATATTGCTACACTAACATTTTAAAACGTTTGCAATGAACTAATTGAGATTGAAAACGGAAAAAAGCACGACTTTACAGAAAATGGTCTGAAGGCCTTACCACCTGCGACGACATATTAAAATACGGACTAGTGTTTTAGCAGCACTAACTAGGCGTTGGTCAAAACTTGTTTTCGGTGCATGTATCATTATTTCACATGTTCAGGCAGCAATTTAAAGTTGACACGAAACAAAACGTTGCTACAAACAACTTTTTAGTATATTATTTATTAGTAGGAGTAGACAGGCATAAATGGGTGAGCAAGAAAACGGCATTTTCTGTTAGTTTTAGCACTGAAAGTGTCTTAAATGTAAGTACACTGGTGTTTGCAAAGTTAATATACTTGAATTTTCACTTTAAGATGATAAGTCAGACCCTCTACATCATTCTAACAAATATAGCTGTCATGAATTATTTCATCCACAAAGTGGCGCCAAACTGTAGTCTGTAGATGATCCGGCCTTCCCATTGGCCGACACTGTAGACTGTCGGCCAATGGCCGGGCCGCATCGTCTACAGTCCGATCAACGCCCGCCCCTCTCGTTCACTGCACTGCGGCCACCGTAGTCAATGAATGAAACCGGAGTAAATATGAGGCTCCTGCATGTTGACGTCGTTACACATTTCCATCTATACTCGAGCAACTGATAATTTAGTTTGCTTATCTTATGATGTGTTTCACATCCACTGGGTCTACATGGCGGCTCTGCTTCGTGAGTGACCGTTGCCATGGTGACCTCGGTTAGGGAGGCGTTCCCAGCAGAGCGGTGACTTTGGTCAAACTAAGCTAAACTGTTTTTTTTATTTTACATTTAAAGATAGTCTGGTTTAAATGAGTAAACACGGTTTGTTGAGGGATCCATATTTGACAGTTAATGGGTTTAAAAGTAAAAACGTCTCCGACCCGGAAGTAGCCTTCCACATGACGTCAGAGCACTGTGGCAAAGCATGATGGGACATGAAATTGTAGAAAAATTGCAACTAAAATGTACTTTGTATGCAAGCTTTTGAAATGAATGAATTCATAGATAGTGGTGGTGTTTTATATTGTAATACTTCCTGAAACGCGATCGCTGTTTATTTTGTAATACCCTGACTTAAGCCTATATGTGTGTGAATGACCTCCTCCTCTTGACCGTGTACAACTCATACTTACCTGGCAGGGGAGATACCATGATC
>JAPTMW010000011.1:3911730-3921899 GCA_029822955.1 Ostorhinchus angustatus
ACAGTTTTCCTGTTGTAATCCTGGCCCAAAATTCATCAAAAAGGTCACTCTGTGTGTTGCTGCTGCCTCGAGGGGAAGTGTGATCATCATCATCGTCATCATTATCATCATATCCTTGGTCTACCAACTCTGTGTGGTGCATCTAATCTGTTTATTCACCTAACCTGATAGTTTTTAGGTATATTTTTCGCATATCCACTGTCTGAACATGTGTAAATCAAATGTTTCACAAATGACGCACGGTAGCCAACAACTCATCAAGCAAGTGTGTTATAAATAAATAATTGATGATGACTCTATGTGACTGATGTTAACCCACATTCTCAAGAGTGGATGCGCACGCAGTACCTCAGCCCACTCCCATGCACATCATGTTCTACGCATAATTGTACTGGAGGCAAATATAGTGATGTTAGTAATGTGACAGATCTATCCCAGGCTTCTGTAATTTGGTTTGTATGAATAGGAGGGAATTGTGAACTGGTTTGTCACTGTTTTGTTTTTCCTGATTTGGTTTTAAAAACAAAAAGCCTCACAAGACCATTTGATCAGATAAACGTCACGTTACTAAACACTAACACAAAATTCATTTGCTTGTTATTTAATTACTTTACATTACTTGGTATCTTTCAGCAACAATGGCAAACTTACTTTGCTTGTTAAAATGCTTGTTAGAATTGTCCAATACTTAAGGATAATAGGCCAGAGGTAGAATCATGATCCATAATCTGACTAAACTAAACTTAGGCTGTGTGATGACGTTTTGTCGTTATTACCTGAGAAAATTCTGCATTTTTGCATCATTTTGGACTGAAATTAATACAATATTTTGCCAATATCTAAATCAAATAAACACATGGTCACATTTTCCTAACTGTACATACATTTGTGACACTGCAATGTTTCATTAATAACACAAAATGTGGATTAATGTGTCCCATTGGAGTTCTGTAATGAATGAAAACCCAACTTTCATACTTGAGTAGCTCTTAAGCAGCAAATCAGACTTACTGCACGTCAAAGTTCAGACGGTAAGTCCGCAGCTCACAAATAACTCTGCAAGTTAATGCAGGCTAAACTAGAACACTTTAGATGCTTAAGTGTCGCTATAATTGTATTGAAATAAACTCACTGAAATAACACTAAAGATTTGTACAGCAATACTCCTTAATTTCAGGTGTTTATAATGCTATACTTATTTTTCATTCTTCTTTCCCTGCACCGGTGGCATATTTAATACTTCACATATTTACTTTGTTCTTATAGTTTTTGTACGTGACTATATGTTATTACCAGTGAACATGTTAGTGATGGGCCAGTACTTAAATATGGGGTGCTGGAGGGTGGAGGAAGGGTGTTCAACTCTACATGACACCAGATGTGGATCCAGTACTACTTGGCTGGTGTTCAGACAAACTCCTTTTCAACTACTGATCTCTCAAATCTGAACCCAAACAATGTAGACACACAAGGCATTATCTGTTCACCTGCATAAAAGGCCAAAAAAGGTCAAGCATAAAAAGACAATATGGTTCAATTTAAACACATATGTTTTAAATATGCAATAAATGGACAAAGGGTGTGCACATTTAAGGTCCAGAAGGAGACACGATCACACAAAAACACAATCCAGAACCAATGCACATATGCAGAGACACACATAATAAATAAACACAAACACACAAATATGCAAACTTGTATGCGTGCACACAAACGCGTACACAAATATGTGTGGAGGTCTTTGGATACAGCCCCAGCCCCACACAAGCTGCATGAAATATTCAGTGAATTTTTCAACATGTGCTCTTTCCCCTTTCGCACGTGTAGATGTGCAAAAAAAAAAAAAAAAAAATGTAGGGGGAGAGGGATGGGGAGACAGGAAGGAGGGGGAGACGGAGTCAATGAGGGCAAAGGCAGAGCGAGCAGCAGGAGAGAATGAGCAAGAGAGCCACAAACCGACTGGTAGACGGATAGAGAGAGAGGTAGAAGAGGGAGAGAGAGAGAGAGAGAGAAAACCCAGCTGACTCTGTTCCAAGCTACTCCCCTTAGCAACAGCCCTGGCTCAGCTTACATCCCATTGGCCAGCTGACAGCATGCATCACAATCCCATGCATGGCTCCTGAGCCAATCAGAGGTTTTCTTGCAACTCTGCATTTTGGATTTCATTTTCACCATGGCAACACAACCCTGCTCCTGGCCCTAGATGTGGCCTGTGCAGTGCACGTATGTGCACGCGTACACACACACACACGCACACACACACACACACACACACACACACACACACACACGCGCACACACACACACACACACACAGAGTAATGTACATATAGTACAAAGCTTGACCACTCCATGACGTTGGCCCAAAATAATTAACTGAAAAAGCACAAGAAATAAACAAACGTCACATGGTCAACAAGCCAACTTTGCTAACTCTGCTGCATCTCCACACCTATGAATGACCAAATGCATAAAACTGCAGAGGCAAAGAGTTCACCCAGGAAATACTTTGATGATTACCCACTGATACTTATGTTGAAGAGAGAAGCACACTGTGTTTCTCCATCTGTCAGTATCTGCTCTCAAATTAGTGTCATGTCTTTTCACAGTCCTCATCACATACTCGAGGTTAAAGGGTTTGTGCTATTCTAAAGTGTCACACATATACAGTACATTAGGTACATAAATGTTGCATTGGTGCTTGAATAACACCTCAGGTTTCTCTAAACGTTGCGCTGGCAGTCTGCTTCTTCTATGGCTCAAGTCTGATATGAAGTGATAAAAATATGAATCAAAGCAGCAAGAGTGATAAATGCTCTAAGGCCAACAACCCACTCTTCTTGTTCCACAGTATTATTAAAACCCAGACAAAGCATAACTTTTGGCTTACATTTCCTTCTCTTTGTCATTTTGTGCTACAGCTTCCATACCTGATGCTTTTTGGCATGTCCACTGTGAGCAGGTACCACTTGGTACTATCAGTACCACCTTTCCAACCAAGCTAAAGTAATACTATATGTGATGTATTGTTTAGTTATTTATAAATAAATCTTATTGGGCTAAAATCTGGGACCTCGAGTATCTAATTTCGTGCCATCTCATGTGTAAATGTGTGCTGGTATGACAATAAAAATCCTTGAATGTAAAAATCATGCAGATCACAGACTGATCAATCCAGAATCATTGCTGTGTGTACATGTGAATCATCTCGGAAAACTTTGGAGCAAATTTTGAATTTGGATTGGAAATTTTAACTTCACCTGCCTCAGTTGTTGCCTCGCTTGTAGCTGCAGTTGCACTGAAGATAATGCCACAATAGTTTATACTGCATCCACACTGAGGGAGTAACATACCTGCAGGCGAAATGCAAGACGCTGCTGCTAAAAGCCATGTTGAATCAGGTCGAGGCAAGTTGAGCTGATACCGGCAGCAGAAAAGCAGGATTAGTTCCAATTCATCAGTGGGTGCAACTGTATTAAAAGAAAATAAACTGTCATTCTGAGTGTTATTAGTATTATTGTAAACTATCCTGAGACTCAAACTGTGGAAAAATATGTCCTTCAATTCATTTTAACCCTCAAAGACCTGAACAGCTGATGGAAACTAAAAGCATCTACTGAGTCAAAATGTATTCCTACTATTCCTATAAATACATTTGAATAAATTTAGGTAAAATACAGTTGCTCAGATTTTTAGCAGCATTAGTTTTGACCCATTTGGACAATCAGAGGCTCTGTAGTGAACTGGAAATGACATCATCTTCTGCAACATTGATTCCCCTGTAAAATCCATATAGTTTGATAAATAACTATTGTTGTAGATGCTTGTTTTTATGTACTATTAATGATATGCTTTACTGAAAATTTCACTTTTTCTTCAGTTTTCTCTGTTTTCATATGATAACTTCCAAAATTACTTTTTGTGAACATCTACATGATCAATAAAGTAAAAACAACAAATACTTGTTTTTTGCTGAAAGTGCAGAGGAGAATATCTGTGAGAATAAGTGATGGTAAATCACTATGGAAATGTTAAATGCATAGAAAAATGGATTTGGAATTCTGAGCCTTTATGGATTTGTTCCAAATATAAGGGGTTTGCTCTAGGCCCATGCCCACCCTTTATACCAAGTTTCATGAAAATCTGTGCCATAGTGTTTGTGTATTCCTGCTGAAAGATGAGGCAGATAAACAGGAGTGATCATAGACAAAAATAAAACTATACATAATGAGCCAAATTCCAGTTTTCATGCAGGTTAGGTCCTAATCATTCAGATAATCAACTGGCTCATTCTCAAGGTGTGAGCATCTGCTATGAAAACTGCTTGCACTGTAAAACTATGAAAAGTACAAACAGGAAGTATTCGTAAGACGGGTTATTTTATGAATATGAAACAGTTCTACTGAGGAATAAGTGAGAAGGGAACTTATGAATAGGTAGAAGAAAATAATTTACTTCTATGTCGACCTTATCCTGTTTTATTTGAAATGCAATTGTGTTACTAAATAAATAATGGCAATATAATATTTTGCTCAGGTGGCCCATCTTTCTGTAATCCATAAAATAGCAGCGAGAACTCAGCATCAAACTTAATACATTTCAAGCACACACAGGCAACATTCGCCGTGTACTCTTTGTTCTCCCAGTAAGGCGAGATATAAAAAGGGTGTGAGAGAGAGAGAGAGAGAGAGAGAGAGGCAGACTGAGTATCAAAGAAATAAAGACAGGAGGTGAGAGATGGAGGGGGCAGAAAGACAAAGAAACGAGTAGTAAGAGAGGTAGTAGTAGTGAGATGGAGTATGAGACAGGCCGGCTCCTGGAGAATAAGCAGGAGGAGAGACAATGAGTAACTGCTCCTCTACAGACAGACGCATGATGAATGGGTCTGCTGCCTAAAAAGCCAATGCTCAGAGGACGACAAGGGAAGTGTGTCTGTTCAGAGTGTGTTACTGTGTGTGTCTGTGCGTACCTACAGAACTGACCACACTGGAAAAGAGGCCAATATCCAGTATCACTTCCCTGCATGTAAGACTATACATAAGCACAAAAATTTTTTCAAAAAAGCCCCAGGTCAGTTGTCAAACTTAACAGCAGGTAATTAAAAGTAATAGCAGTTTCCCCTGTGGGTTCTAACGATAGGCAATGTACGTATACCACCAACAGCAATTAGCCAGCCAATTACCCAGGGGCCTAATTATAACTGCTGTCCATAGGAAGGCTCTGGACAAGATAATAATGGGCTGTTATGGTAGACGGTGTTTAGTGAGTGATCAATGATTATCATGATCATTGGAAAAGGTCAGATCCTTACATGAAAGACTGGCTAGCTCACTGACATTTTTGGCTTCACTGCAGTTAATTGGAAACAACGTTAGCAACATGCTGTTTTCTGTTAACGGTTCATGGAAGTGGATGTTATCGTGGAAATCGAGGAGGCTATACATGACATGCATTGAATACTTGAACTCTGGAGCTAACCTGTTTGAGACTTACTATTGAATGGACTTTATGATAAGTTTAGCAAACCAACTGTATTTCTTAAATCATTATAATCTCACTTTCACGTTTCTAGGTTACATTTTAAACTGAGAATACTTTGATAGTCTTTTGTTTTAATTAGTTATTTTATTCATTTTATCTATACAATTGTTTTCAATGTCCTAATCATTGTTATGATCCGACTATAAAGAAAACTATATTAAAATCATGTGGACTCTTCAGTTTTCACTTTTGACCAAGAACAAGCCTTTATCAATAGGCAGAAGTGAATATTCAGATGAAGATCTTGTTTTTGGTCATATTCACCCCAACATGGGTTAATGAACTGAGGTTTAGTCAATCAATTCTATTTATTTCCTTGGAATATCTCTATTTCCAGCTTTATATAAGCTTTTAAATTACTAGCATTACAAACACAATCCATACGACTGATTGAGCTTTATTGGCACAGGCTACAAGTGCAATGTTAGTATGATGCATTAGTTGGGGATTCAGTGTACTTCATTGTAGTTGATTCAATTATAACTAAAGCAGGGTGTGTGTGTGTGTGTGTCTGCACATTCGTGTCAGGGCTGTCTGAGCAGAGGGCTCGGCGGCAGAAGCTCCTCTAATCGAGTTAGCTGTGATAACAGGAGCGGCAGCTGGCTTTCCAGGAATATACTCTCCTACTGAGCATGCATTCCCTGCAAGTGGATTTCACACATGTGTATGCACACATTCACACACTCCCAGATAGGCATGCGCACGCACACACGCACGCACACACACACACACACACACACACACACTAATGCACCCAGCTTGACCTACCTTCTGTTTCCTGGGTTTTAAAAATGCATGTGTGATGCTGCGGGTCTTTGGACAGTAAATGCATAATGCATGTTCACATACTGAGACAAGCTTATTAACACATTCAACTGTAGATTCTCACACTAGCTGTACTCTAACATATACACACACACACACCAGCCTGATCAGTGTCAGTCCTACATGTACATCTTTCAGTGCTGTTTATCTCCTGCCAAACATCCAGGTAGTTCAAGCAGGTGAACACCGTGTGTGTGTGGTCCCTTGGCTGCCTACAGATACTGTCCTAAAAGCACTCTGAGCCACATTAAGGCCAACTCATTGGACTCAGTGACCCGTAAGAGTCTGTGAACCTGTTGCCCTGTTCACCTACATTACCATGCATCTTGGGTGATCCGTTCACAAGTGGACAGCTCTAAGTACAAGTGAACACCTTTAAAAAGCACTAAGGACACAGATGGCCACATCCCTGTAGCTGTGTGTACATGAATGCATCTCACTGAATGACTGTCGACTCTACTGACATCTTCCCAGTCAGTGGAAGCACATCTCCATTCATGTACAAATGGTGTCACAGTGACTCTATTAAATTGCGTCAGCTAGGTTCGTCCAAGACATCTGACAGTGGCAATGTATAGAGTATATACGAGTATATTACAAGCCCATCAAACACCTTGGCCAATTTGGATTGGAACATGCTGAAGAATAGACCTAGTCTGTATTGATTTCATTTCTTTTTCTTTGAATTTCTGTCAGAGTGAACATGAAGAAGTGCATTTCTGCCTCCCGCTGGTTAAAAACAACAAAGCACTTTTGCATCTGCAAACAGAAAATGTGTACATTTTCATTTGCATATAGAGCAGGCACAAGTGGAGACCTGTTCTAATGTGAACGTGAAGTAACGCCCCTTAAGCTGTTGACTTTTGACTGGACGATCAGACACATGTTAATGTTCGGTTACAACATTTGCATTGACTGACCTATGATCATGTTTGACAGTGTATAAATAAAGCCTAAATACATCTTGATATATGATTCTGAGAATTTTTGTCATGACACTTGTACTTGCACAACAAGACACTTTTGGAATCAAAACATTTCAAAGCCCTAGAATGTATTATTCTACCAAAAATCCCACCACAAAAATTGGAAAAGCAGGTTTAAAAGCAATATCTATAGAAGGGCAGCAAAGGAAGATAATGTTAAAGTTTTCTTTGTTAAAGCGCGTCGTCCAAATGTTGCACTTAATCTTGAATTTTTATGAAGTGAAACGCAATTCTGGTATTCAGTTTTTTATCATGACATACTTTACAAGCTCATTTGAATTTAAAGTATATTGAAAACACGTATGAGACATTCATGGGTTCAGAGAGGCTTCAGACATGCAAAGCTCGAGCTTAGACACACATGAACAAAAATAGCATCCACTCAATCACTGACTACAGAGCTGTACTGTATGGTTTATCAAGGTCAGTCGATGTGTTGTGCTTCACACAGTGTTTTCTATCTCACAGAATGTCAAGTATTGAATCAAACAACAGTTCTAAAGCATCACAATCATGCATAAATCTGCTGTGAACACTTATCCCTTTCTATTTATCTTGCGTCTGTATGTATGTGTTTGATATTACCATTGGAGAGAACTGAGAACGACTGAATTAAAATGGTGGCTTCTCTGTAATTAGCACCTTCATCTTACTCACCAGCTGTTACTAGAACAAAAAAACAACTTCCAATTACCTCTTACTATGTTGTGAAAAATCTGAATGTTAATGTTGCCACACATGTTTTATAACCTGAGACTGTTTTCTCCTTTTCCCTTGTCCCTATACCTATTCTTCTGTATGAAATGTAATCATTATAACAGTATATAAAAAGCTTCATCTATCCATAATATCATCTATCTATTTGGATTAGTGAGATTCATAGGAACAGTCACACAAAATCATCTATAACATACATTAGGCTACTCTTGTGTTGAAAATTATAACCAAATATGGGTGCTTCTATGAAACTGGTACCTACAAACAGGAAGTGGGGGCTAAAAATTCAAACCAGATGTAGACTTATGTTATGAAGCAAGTTTGGAAGCACTTTGGGTCTGTTTTAAAAATAAATACTTAGTGCGGTAAAAGAAACAATTTTTCAGATGAAACACATTTTTCTATTATTTTATACAATACGGTAAAAAGGACACAAAAATTAGGTGCTACTACTTTTTCGACTATCTTTTTATTCTCTCACAGGTACATTTTGGGAATCGAACTAAGTATGCAATGGAGAGTGTTTCACAAAAAGGACCGCTGTTGCACAATCACTGGTGATTTATTTGTGTTTATATGAGCAGGTTCTGCATGTAACTTAAATGGACATGATGGGTTTCATACAAAACCTGGAATGCCACTGAGATTCATGAAAAACCTGCATGTCAGGATTAGAAAAACCACTAGGATCATCAAATTTAACACAGTGTCTTTATTTATAGCAATAAGGAGGACCATTTACAGGGGTGTTTTCCAGATCAAATGCACCGACACTTAGCTAGCTTTTCCTGTCCCAATTTTTGGCCCAAATATTTAATTAAAAAGTCATTAATTTCGGGATGGCTCAGAGCAATAGTGTCATTTCTTTTGCATTTATCTGAGGTCATCATTAGGTACATCCTGGGGGGAAATATATCTAAATTTCTCTTCTATTATTGGGTCTTAAAAGCAGGCAAAGTGCCAGGTACCAAAATAAACCCAGTTTCACAGAAGCACTCATATGTGAAATTACCTCAAACTATACAGTAACAAGTCAGGTGTGTTTTTAGGATTGCTCTTCGAACTGAACTTGACCGATTCATTCAGCAGTTCCATCTTTTGTAGTCATCTTTGCATTAGGGCTAAAGGATAACTGTACGGGATATTGATCTGATACTGACCCCACCAGCTGGACCACGCTACTGATGACCCACAAACTGATCTGTTTACTTCAGTTCTATGTTCTTTTGGTGTAAATTAGGTCACTCTGCCAGTCTATATAGTTATCAAACCAACTATATCCAGAGAGCAATGATATCCCAGCTAAAAGAATTTAATGCTGATAAAACATAAAACACATACTGTACCTCATTACTGTACAAGATAAGGAAGATAATATTATACTAACAGCAAGGGTTGGGACTTTGGAGGCATTTCCTGCTATCAACCAATAAAACCAGTGCATCCCTTCCTCTTTCTGGTGCACCTGTTTCTGCAACATCTGTCTTCTAAGTAACTTTACAGGCAGATTCTTTGCACCAGTGCATCACTGTAACTAATAACCTTTGGTGACTCTTCCTCAGGGTGGAGTTTATCCTTAGTTTGTCATTGTTTGATCAGAGGCCTGGCCCATGACTGCAGTATTCAATTTTTACCCAGATTCAAGCCCTACATGTGTTAATCTAATACAGAAAAGGTGCACTCATAGATGTAGTTGGAATCTTACGCATTTACTTTTTCCAACTTTCCAGAATTTAGTGAATATGCTAGCAGAGTAAACCAAAGCAAGCACTGTTTACATTTTCATTTCATTCTATTTGTTGAGATGCACTTATACAGTGCAACCCCCCCCCCCAAAAAAAAACAAAAAACAGGAGGAGCATTTTTCAAGGTGAATGCAGATCCACTCCAGTAAGAGCATGTAGAAACAAAAGGCATGAAGCTCTGGTTTCATATCAGCTCTATAGGATCCTTCTCTTCCAGCTCCTGTCTCACTTCACACTCCTCCTCAGCAGCCTCCCTCTTCCTGGCCTCTCACACACAAAGGCAGGGGGAGGCAGAGGTGGAGTACAAGGGAGGGGAGAGGAGGCACAAAGGGCTGGGAGCTGTGTGCTCGCCGTG
>JAPTMW010000011.1:4028833-4043684 GCA_029822955.1 Ostorhinchus angustatus
TTTTTCCACCAAATCTATCCCCCCCCCCCCCCAACACTGAGGTGGTACTCAAAATAATGAAAACTGACTGAAACAGAGTAGAGTCCAGACCAATTAAATCAAGTAAATGTGAGTAGTGCTAAAACTGTGTAATGGAAAAGCAGTATTAGCCCCTTCTGAACCCCACTAAAGAAAGAAGATGGAGTACACAAGCAGCAGACCTGGAAATGAGTTTACCAGAGCCATGTGTCAGAGTTAATGAGCATATCAGCACTAATAAGGCCCTTCTATGATGCTTATTTTGATCATACGTTAATGCATTTATATACTGTCAACAATAGCATTAGAAACACAACTCTTGAGTTTAAGCAATATACTTATGTGACTTTAACACCTGAAACCAGTTTGAAAACATTTTTACGATGCATAGTAAAAGTGTTTTCATGTACTTGTGAATGTTAAGTTTTCTATTTTGCTGCTGTCACATCTGAAGCGAGAACAATGCTTTATCAAGGTTAATGGCGGCTTTTCTAAAGGGACTGCACTTAAGAGTGTATACCTTAAGGAAGAAAAAAAAAAGAAAAAGAAAAAAACTTGCAGTAATAAATAAAACAAGTCAGGGATCAAACCATTAGCCCTGCAATACGATGCACTTATTAACATCTCAATATAAAGCTTGACCTTTTTCAGTTTTCTGTAAGTGCATCATCATCTAAGCTTATCTAAGACAATACTGTTGTTTCAGTTTATGTATGTGAATTTAAAAATGTTACTGGATCATCGGTTTGCCTGCATGTTTACCTGTTCATGCTGATCTTATAAAAGAAGAAAACACTCTCTCAATCCAGTTTGGGTAGAAATGTTGTTTTCTCCATGCAGCTTTTTCCAGAATTCATTTTGATGGATTTCAGAGGATATTCCTACTGTCCCACCTGACCTAGGAAAGTTGAGATGAAAAAAAAACAACAACAATAGAACATGGTGAAAAGTGTCAACAGAAGGCAGAGCGCACAGATCACACAGTAACAGTCTGGGAACAGATAATGAGGAAGTTGTAATTGTGGATATAATGATACAAATGCTCGTTACAGGAAGAGCAGATCACAAATGTCTCTTTTGTTTGTCAGCAATCAATGCATGAATGACAAAAACTAAAATGAATTGTGATTAAAACACCACAGTAGCTTTTCAATGAGCATCTGTTCTGCTTTATCAAAAGGGAGCAGGGGGTATCTTACACTTGAAGTCACAAAAAATGAGGGCAGAGTAACAACGTGCCAAATGAAAGCGGTGAAACGCGAGAGGGAAAAAAAAAAAGCTGAAGGTGCTGAGGCAATTACACAAATCCTTTTTGTGGTCTGATCATACTGCCGATGACTTGTTTGTTAAGGTTTGAATGACGAAAAATATAATGTGCAATAATTTAACAACAGGTATCCGGGGGAACATCTGCTGCGATTTGTTTGCGAGTTGCACTGACAGCGGATCATTAGTGGCAAGAGCATGAGTTCATGGTAACAAGGTTCCTACAGAACACAGAGCGACAAGATGAAGAATAGTTAGATTGATAATCACCCTTTTTTCCAGAATCCTCAATTGCCAAAAGAAAAAAAAAAAGAAAAAGAAAAAAAGAAACATTACAATTTAATATAATTCTGCGCTTTCCACTGGTAATTGCTTTATTGGCAGTTGAAACACTCATTTCTTCATTATCCAGCTTTTTAACAACTACATCTGTGGTTGCTGCAGTATATCATATTGCAACTATGGATCTCACATGGTATAGAGGTGATGATGGACATATTTTTTTAAAGGCAACATTATCGGGTGTTTCTGCCTCAGTGAAATCTGGTCACATCCTCAAAATGGGGTTATGGGAGGAATGAAACCAATCTTTGACAAGGCTAATCTTGATAGTGCAGCTACTTTTCCTTTCCACAAGTAGTTTTAGCATGTTTTGTATGATGCTCCCAGAGGCAAGAAGAGAATACAGAATAAAATTACTGGTCTGAGGAAGTAATGCCTTTAAAACTCTGCATGTGTGTGTCTGTGTGGGTGCACGTGTGCATACATGCACATGTGGGTGGGACAGGTTCGGGAATAGAAGGTATCTAAGCAGAGACAGAGGCAAGAGAGAGGAAGAGAGAGACAGATAATGAGAACCAGGGGGAGGTGATGCTGGCATGGGGAGAGGAAGATAGAGACCAGAAATAGACATGCAAAGAGCAAGGTGTTGAGTCAGAAAATGAAAGAAGAGATGGCAGGCATGGAAGGAGGAGGGGAGAGCGAGAAAGTGAGAGGAGGAGTGAAAATGCATAAGAAAGATGGAGGGAGAGAGAGATGGAAGAGGGGAAAATGTGAAATGAAATCAGAAAAAGCTGTGATTTTGAGTGGAATAACACAGCAGGGAAAGGGTGGGGAAACTGTGGAAAAAATATTGTTAGAGAATGAAAAACGAAAGAGTTACGAAAGGAAGGAAAGGGTAAGAAAGACAGAGGGAAGGAGCAAGAGGCACAAATAGACGTGTGAGGTTGAGCCACACAGGGAAAACAAAACAAGCTGAAAGCAAGCAGAATTACAGCAGGACCCACCGGAAACAACACACACTCCATTTGCAAATGCACTGATGGACTTCTCAAGTGTGGAATGAGCAAGTGCAGAGTGTCCTTATCAAAGGCTCAAAGATAAAAGAATGAGGAAAGACGATGACAGAGGCTAAGCAGGTGAAACACAACACTATTACAGAGAGGAACACGTCGGTTGGCATGCATATCACAGGTATACAAACACACACTTGGAAAAAAAAAAAAAAAAGTGACTCTTTCCTCTCTTATCTTCCCCTGCTTTCCTCACCTACCCACATTCTGAAACCCATTATCTATTTATAACCGCATCTGGAGTTACTACAAGAGTGACAAAGAGAATGAGAAAGGAAATGAGGAGGAGTAGGAGGAGACTGTGCTGATGGCCATGGGGAAAGCTAAGAGTTAGACCATACTGCAGTGTGTTAAGAGAGGCGTCAGCTGGGGTGACATCAAACGGCACAGTTCAGTCTGATGCTCTGTCACATATAGGGATGGGAGCTACAAGAACTGGTTCTCAGTAGCTCAATTCTTTAGAATCGCTAATTTGCTTGATTAATGATTCCGCTTATGGGTTCTGCAATGTCATTACGTCACATGCATCACACATCATTTCCACATTTTGGTTCAGAAGCAGGAAATACCCCCAACATGCAAAAACATTTAGCCACATAGCATGCAATAGGAGTTTTTCCACGCACGTTTGAAATGACTCATTTTGTGTATCAGTTCTCCTGGTTTACCTGTCAACAATGGCTGAGGCCACATCGAAGTGTTACTGCTGTGTGCCTCAATGTACATCGAATAAACAAAGGCAATTATGTTGACGTTTTCATGGTTTTCCTTCAGATTTAGTTGAGAAGAGGACATGGATCATCGTAATTCATCAAGATGAGGGGCCGAACTTCAGAATCCAATCAGGAAGTACGTTCGTGTATAACAGGTGTTTCAAACTGTTTCCGGATCATTGCGTGAAAAACCCCTATTAAACTGCACCAATGTAACGTCTGTGATTGGCTCCGTAGCAAAGGTGGTGGTAACTCTCAAAACAGAGCGAACATCAAGGCGTCCTCTGTCACAGCCAGTAATGTTAAACTCCTCCAGGTTCTATTGATACTCTTAATGTTAACGCCATGTCAACAGTGTTCACTATTGTTTATGAATAATCTCCATGTCCCACAATTACATTTACATGATGACGAGGCTCAGAGGTCATAACGGAGTGAGGGCTACCTGCAAACTGTCCCATTTGAACCCTTTACGAGGTTTGTTCAAATTGAATGCAAAATGTTAGTACATATTTGACATTAAAGTGTTAATGCAAACAATGGCATTTGTACTAAAGTTGATTCTCTAACCCAGGGCTGTCAAACTTATTTTATTTCAGGGGCCACATTTAGCCCAATATGATCTCAAGTGGGCCAGACCAGATAAATAATAACAGTGAAAGAAGTAAAACTGCATTATGAAAATGTTCACATTCACAAAGTTTCCTTAAAAATCTGAATAACACAAAGAACCTGTCTTAAGAAAAATAACAATTTGAAGAACATTCTCAGTTTATCACTTAAACATGCATTAGAACTTATAAAAGAAGACACAAAACATTAAGTAACTGGCAGAATATTGTTAAAATTGTACTTCTCTTAAAACATTTCAGATTGTTCATATTTATTCAAATGTTTGTAAAAGGATTATTTGTAAATGTAAACTTGTACATGTAATTTTGCTTTTTTAACCTAAAACAAAGATACATTTGCAGTTGTTACGATAGTACTTTACTGGTCTGATCCAATTTAGATAATATTAGGCTGAATGTACCCCTCAACTGAAATGAGTTTGACACCCTTGATTGTTAATGTTTTAGGGTACTTTTTGTACTTTCTCGGGCCAGTTTTGGTCCATGGGCCGTATGTTTGACACCTGTGCCCTAATCCAATGTAAATCTATAAAAGAATTAATAAGGAATCAAATTGCTAAATAATATTGATAATGGAACCAGAATTGCTAAATTCTCATCAGTTCCCATCCTAGTTACATATTCTCTCTCGAAAACAGCAGTAACTTGCGGCAACTAGGACGGCCCTCCCAGTTTACAGTGGGTCACCTGGCTTTGTATAGATGAGTGACACCTGCCATGCAACACACGGAGAGAGGAAACAGAGTGGAAACATAAATGAACCATTCAATACCACATACTAGTGTCTATAGATAAAATTCACTAAGAAAGAATATACTTGATTTATATTTACTAGCTAAATTTGAGTGCATATACCTACATGTGCATATGACTACTGAAGTGTGTGTCTTCCTGTGTAATATCTCTAGGGTCCTTTTAAAACACTACAAGCCACCACCATCACCTAGTGGAGTGTATCTGTGTGTGACTCAATTGCCTCTGGGCCCAATGAGACACCGAATCCAATTTATGCAAGATCAACACATGTGTGCACCCTAGCAGTAAGTAAAAAGGTAGAATATGGAGAGAGGAAAGCTCAGATGAGTGCTACTATGTGAGTGAAAAGAGCTTAGAGATAACACACTGCTGTACAGTTCACCACTGTAAATATTATTTATTGTATTTAAAAGGAAAGGATAGCTGTGGCAAATTCTGGACACAAAGACACTTTTTTTAAGTAAAGTACTATAATTATAGGACGGAAACATTAGAACACATGTGGATGATAAGGATGATATCTGATATGTGGCAAGACAATAACATCAATGCATCGCAGTGAGTTTGCTAATACGCAAACAAATATTCCACTACTATTTTACAACACCCTCAATTTGACAGGTGTCAAGAAAAAAAAGCATTTTCCACTTGAATATTCCCCATTAAGCCTTTTCGTGAGTACAACATTTCCAGCCATGCAGAATATGTCCACATCACTCCTGTTTTATGACAATTCTTTGGATGTAAATGCAGTGACTTCAGAAGGTGAGTTGCAACTGAAAATTGTACAGCACTGTATAGAACACAAACTACAGCTGTAATAGTGCAAAGATGGATGGTTGGAAGAGAATCGCACACATCTTGTTGGAAAGAGAAACACAGCTGCTTTTAAATTTCAGGAAAGACTCTGATATCATCAGGTTTGTGGATATGTGCGAATATCATAATGCTTTACCTATAAGAAAGTGGCAGAAGGAGTAAAAGAAGGAGGCTGCGTTTGCACAATGTAACAGCTGTCAGCAACGGAGTATGGGCAAGTAAACAAGAATATTAGTGGAATACACATTTTAATTTGCCAAGTTAGCAGTTTATTTGTAATAATGTAAGTTTAGGGATAAAAATGGAATAGTAGTTTGCATATAAGCATATTCAATGTGTGTTTGAAGGAGGAAAAAGCAGGACTGTTGTTTTTATTCACTGCATTGTGGTGTCAGTGTCACATAATTTGACAACTGACAATTACAAGGCAATGTATTAAGTCTTGGATTAGTGCCTTTTTGACACACATGCACTAATTGTGACTTCTATGCCCTTGTGGGCCATCATTACAAGGAGTAGTGACTCTGGTAAATGAAACTGGCAGGGGAATTCATTGACAGGGCCCGCATGTTTTAAGAAAAATATCTGTATTTGGAACAATAACACAAACAACAATGCTATATAATGTATGGTTTTACAATATATATTCATCTATTGATATATGGTCCCAGACAGTCAATGTCTGAATGATTTGACAACCAAATATTTGAGTATTTCTGTCTGTGAGGCACATTTCTTAAAAGGATCCCTAGAAGGCTTGAATTTATAAAATAAGTTTATTTCAGGTCAAAGTGAGGAACTAGAGTCAGCACAACAAAGGTGTGTGATTGCCACATTTGTTCAGCTGCATTATAATGTCTGTCTTTTTACAGTTTATTACTTATTTTTACACTTTGTTTTTCTTTCACATATCCTTATATACATTTATCATATACATACATACATTTTTAGCTTTCCATCTTTTGTTGATGAAGCACTTTGTTTTTATCTTCTTCTAGATGCTCCTTTTGTTTATTTAAAGCACACTGGATTGCCTTTGTGTATGAAAGCTGCTATTTAAATCAGATGAAACTGATTAAAAAAGGAATTTAAAGCTCCAAGCAATGCAATAAGAGGAAGAAAGACTGTCCAACTCCTTTATTGCCCTTGCCACAGCTGTTGCAGAGGAATAAATCTCTTAGGCATAACAGACAAAACACCAAAGTAAACCAGGAGAGCTCGTACACCACACCATTCTCGTTCACACAAGAAGTGAGATATCAGAGTCAGTGACACTGCCAATACAGAACAACAAAAGTTTTCTCAGTGTCGCTGTAAATATGGGATTAAATCAGTCCACCTCACCCCTGTTAAGATGAGGTTATTTTGAAAGAAAGGTGCCAGAACCCCGTTCTCTGACTGCGATATCGGGCGACAAATATCGAGGCGGCAAGATGAGCGTCCTCGTCTGTGACACTTTTTCATCTGTCTGTCACACTTACACTTTCTTAGACTCTGTGTCAACATGATGATTCGCATTGGTGCTTTAATCCTCTTCACTTAGCCCACCAGATCCGTTTAAAACACTCAACAAATACTCGCACACACGGTGCTAGACTCCTTCAAGTGTAAAGGGTTGTAGAATGTAAGCAGCTCTTAAAACTGATTAGAGAGGGAAAGGCCCACTGCAAATGATGAGATACACTCAATTAAACAGGATGGTGTTCTACTGTGCCCTGGGGAGCCATGCTAAACCAGTAGGATGAGGAAACCATGAGCGAGAGAGGAGATTTGTAATATCTGTGGTATATGTGTGTGGATGGCTGTGTGTGCGAAAGTTGAGCATCAGAGATTTGACAGATACATCTGGTCGCTTGGCAGTCTGTGTATAATGTTTGCGAGTGTGTGTGTGTGTGTGTGTGTGTGTGTGTGTACTGGATGAGATACAGCCCCCAAGAGACAGCGGATGCGATCATATGTTGATGACGCACTCTGATAGGTGAGATAAATGCAGCAACACGTCTGTGTCAAAGCGAAGGGTGATAATATGTAATTTCAACGAAGGGCCCCTCGGGGATGTATGTTGTGATATTCATAGTAAATGAGAAATGGATGGACAGGGGAGGAGAGAAATAAAGAGACAGAAGATCATGGGAGAAGTGGGAATACTGCGAGATAAAGCAAACAGAGACTATTAGTCAAACAGACAGACACTTTCTCCGAGCTAATTACAGACTGTTGAAATCTAGAGCCAATCTGCCCGACACTATACAGAGTAGACACTTAATGTGTATATAGAGCGTAGCGACATGTATGTCAATAAGAGATATTTCTATGCAAATGGAGAGCAAAATGTAACTAAACTGTCAGAAAAATTGGACATGTAAAGATAACCATCTGCTTGGCTTCAATTCAGTGCAGAAAACTGTTATAGAATATGGGGATGCAATGACACTGATGCCTAAATTTGTTCCTAGATTTAACAACTTTTCAGACGGCTGTGGCAACAGTATTCTGGTACTTTTAAAAGTAGGTAGACCGTCAAAAAAATGTTGTAATGCCCTGACAAAGATTCAAAATGCTCTAAATGCGTTGGCGTCCCTATAACTAATACAGGACTTATTTTTGTTTTAGCACGCCACAGACTTTCTGGCTGCTGTATTTTTGTGCTACTTACTTTTTGAACAGTGATGATTATGATGATTATCATTATTAGTTGTTTTTTTTTTGCAGTCCTTTTTGCCCTTTTGTTTTTCCATGCATTTTGCCCCTGTTCTTGATGAACTTCTTATTCCTCCACATACATTTTGGGGTTTTTTTGTTCAAAAATGGGGCTACTTTTAAAATTTATTTGTAACTTTGCTACTCGTGAAATCTGACACAAATGCTACAATTCAGGATTTCCCTGACAGATTTTTTTTGTCGATTATTATATGTCCAAACTAGAAAAGCACTTAGAGAGCACAGACCTCCTCATGACAGATCAGCCCCCACCCCAAGCACCACCAAAATTGCATCATTTGTTTCTTGTGCTATCAACATTCCCTGAAAATTTCATTTCATTTCCTTCCATAACTTTCTGAGTTATTTTGCTAACAAACAAATGAACCCCGATGAAAGCATAACCTCCTTGGTAATTATGATGACAAGACCCCTCAATTCAATTAATCTGCCCTTTAGTGGTTGGAAAAACAAATACAGGAAATAACTCATTTGTCCTAGAAAAATCTCAGATTCTCTTTTTTTTTTTCTTTCTTTCAATTTATTCAGAATCTCTCTTGATTTGGTTCAGTCCACCTGACAGAAATGCACCTTTCCAGCACAGCATTTCATATTTGTGGAATTTCACAAAACTGGCACAAAAGTCCCAAGAGACTAAAAACCACAGCTAGCTAGAGAGAATGAATTCTGTGGAGCGGTTTAAGTGGCACACAGCAGGTAAATATACCAGGTTTTTATATTTTCCTGACAGGATCCCAGGTGACAAGTTTATTCTCTAGCCCTGGGAGCCAGTCTGTTTAAAATCTATTACAGCCTGTGTCCTGTGGAGACCCACCAGCAATAGGCCTGCAAACTATTTCTAGTCTGAACCCAAGTGGAAGAAAGAGGTCAGATCCCAGTGAAGCTGACAGATAGGTCACACATTGTCTTTTCCAAGAACTTGCCGTTTGCCCCAAGGCAGAACTCCTCTCTGTTAAAAAGGTATCTTTTTGTTTTTGTAATAATTATTATTCCACCATCACTGCAGACATTCAATTGGTATGCTGCCTATTCATGTACTTTTTAACATCCTCTGTCGTATTTAAGCACAGGTGGAGATAGCGGCACATCCACTGCATGACTACAGTGTTAAAGTGAGTTCAAAAACCCTTTCAAAGTATACCTTGAGAATTGTTGTCAAGGTTGTGCACTGAGAAAAGAAAACCAAGTGTGGGTGAAATAGCTTTACTAGCAAACACAACTCACTTAGATATATTTTTAAGGTAACTTCTGCGACACTGCTTTGAAAGCTGTAATATGTATTGGTCATGTACCTGTCGTGTTATATCTCCCTTCCTGACATTAATATTAACATTAATTACTGCTGAAAATGTGTCACAAACATAACATGAATAACAGAGTACACTGCTTCATCTCTAAACATTATTTTTGCCTGATTCTCATCAAATAGCTTTTCATTTGCAGCGGTGATAATACTGACAACTCCCATTATCCCACGCTACTTCTAGACATCAACTACTGCTACTAGACTTGTTATTGTTTTGACTAACACCTGGCAACAGAAATCACATACTGTGTGTTTAAATAAAGGCCAGGATTATTTTTTAGGTAAATACATCAGCTAGATTTATAGTTTTTGTTGCCTCTTGTTTACTTTTTCTTTTTTGAAACATCTGAGGTTGGCCTTTAGACTACAGAAGAGTTAAGAGACATCGATGACAGAGCAGGTGGGAAGCAGGAAAAATAGAGAAGAAAAAGACTATGCTAAAAAATAAGACTAATAATACATGTGCTGACCAGACAGACATACAGGTAGTTGGCTGGCAGTCAGCCAGACAGTAGGAGTTGAAGCACACAGTGGGAAAGGCTGAGCCACTCCCTGAGCCTCAGCACAGAGGGAGAGGGAAGACATCTACAGCAGCCCACTCTGATCGAGGTGGAAATGAGTAACCAGTGAAGCCTGTCACAGCAGATGGCTGAGAATCCATTAGCTAATAGTGGAGGAGCCTCCCAGCCAAACTAATGACACCCTCATTACTACGCTGCATGCGCTCCCGCCCCGCCAATTGGCTCTGGCTGAGTCTTTGTCTGAACTAGGATGCAAAAACTAAGCGCACGTAGACTCAAACATGCATGAACCTGCATGTGACCAGATGCATGCAGACACTTCAACTTGTACCAAAAAACATGAATGCTTTCCCACTCATTTCAAATAGAGCATGCATAAAAAGTCACGCACATATCAGGACTGTTGTAGGCGGGGAGGAGCTGAGCATGAGGGAATGGCTAAATTTAGTCAGAGAGAAAAAGACAAAGATGTTTGGACTGAGAGACTTGCCCATCCATCTATCCATCCTTCTGCACATGACTGCCACCTCAAAATATGCCATCTGCTTTTCACAGCACGCAGAGAACAGGAATGAAGCAGAGATGAAAAATGCAATATCGCGGCTGCATAAATAATTTAGCTTGTGTGTGCTCTGCATGTGATAATGCAGAGCTATTCATTCAACTATGCGCTCTCACCTGTGTTTATAAACACACACTTGCACTTGGTCATGGGCACTCTTAACCCTTTGCAAGCTGAAGAGAAAGAAAAGCAAAGACAAAAGGACAACGGTTTAAGAGGAGATGCAGCAACAGGAGTGGGGTTCAGTGCTGGTGAGAGGTGTTTATGCATATTTTAGCGCAATGAATGCTAACAGTAGCTGGCACATCTTAGGACCTCCACTGGAGGCAAATGAACTGAAGCTGAACTGACTCAGACAAGCAATCACCTTTGTGGTACTCTGCAGCCAAAGAAGTGAGAGCAACATAGAAAACATAACAACACTATTTATCTGCAGGAGTGCTACTGCCCTGGATCAGCCTGCCTCACCTAAGTCTGTAATAGGTGTTTCCACAGCATGGAACAAGTGCCGGATGATCCCATTCAACAACCTCAGGTCAATAGGCCAGCTTAACAATGCTAGAGGGATCTGAGGACAGAAATACAAGGGCAAAGTCAGTCATGATATTACTTCCTGTTGTTTGACCAGTGCTTGGTTCATCTGTAAGACAAGAAGAAAGGTACTGTAAGTCCACCTACTGTAAATTCATAGGTTCAGGACCACCTATATTTGCATTTGACAGCGTAGACTGACAGACCACTTACAGAAAGGTGACAGCACAGCTTGGGGTCACCATTCCAGCTCATGCAGCCATAGCAACTGCCTTTTATTCTCATGCAAGTTTGTCCCAGACCCACTCTGCCATCAGGACAACCCCACTGAGAAAAATGTGACAGCAGCTTGCATGACTAATATCACTTTGAAATGCAGACTAATGGGCTTTCATACAATGGCGACATTTCCAGCTCAAAACTGAAAAATGTGACAACCTGTGTCTGTTGTTAGTGAACGACTGGCGTACATTGCCTCCAAAAACCTGAAGAAAAGATTTTGTGATCAGGTACAAAATGATGAGGACTTTTCAAGTTTGCTGTTTCAAGTTTTATCCCCTCTCTGATACATTTTTGATCACAGCCAGATTCCCTGTGGGGAATTAGACACACATTTTCCCAGTGTCAAGCCTTCATCTACAGTCACAGTCTCATCGACTCCCTGTGTGAACATCTATGTGTGTGTATATTGTCATGTGTGGATGCAGGACGGCCACTTTTTCCCCCAATAATACTACAACGATGAGCTGAGTGTAGACTGAGGAAACTCTGGCAAAGGATGAGAATATGAGGTCAAGTAAGAGGTGAGTAAAGATGCAAGCTGCATTCTACTGGTGCCAGTTGCCCATGGGATATTTTCTCTTCTGTGAGACTTACAAGTTGAATAACAGAATGAGCCAGAAACAAAAGCTGAAGCCAAAATGAAATTTGGGCAATGGACAACAGTTGGTGATCAATCTGTATGTAATTATGCAATTTTAATGTTTTTTTGAAATGCTCTTTCTGCTTTGTTGCTGAGCTCCCCTGGCTAACTGGCAGATTAGGAGCATATATTATACGTGGTGCTTCCACTGTCATGAATAACTAGACCTTTCCAACAACATGAGCTGCAATTTGTGGAGGAGGGAACACAAGGTGCTGGGGCTGTTCTCTGCACCACCTGGTCCTTGTGTAAACAGACAGAGCGGTGGTTTCAGCATTAGACCCTGTCCACACTTCAATGAAATTATGTCAATCCACAAAAGTTTAATATTGTTTCGGCCTTTCGTCCACATGACACAGGCGTTGTCGATGGCCTGAAATGGTACTTTTTGAGAATGAGTCCTAGAACGGAAAAATCTCACAACGCCACCCTCGCATTGCCATTTGGATATGCAAAACGCCACTTTTTGGAAACAATGACGCCATACCATGTGACTAGAAGGAGAAAACCCTGGACATAACATCCGGTAACAACAGCAACGGTGGATTACATAGTTGTTTGTGCTGCAGTTGCTGCTAAGTTTATTGGAACTACGACAACAAAACCTGGTAATGCTGCATAAACTCAACAACCGGCGGAGACGCATAAAGAGATACATGCATCAGATACTTTTAAATCCACCACGGTGTCCTGGACCCTGCATTCTTCTGTGATGTTAGTGCATCCTGTGGCTCTGTCTGTGTTTGTGTACAGCGCCACATATAGGTGTGGCACACATATTACAGTTTTAACCCAGTATTCCCGTTTCCATCTGGACACCAATATTTCTTGAAATGATGTGTGTTGACATGAAACTTTTGATCCGCAAAAGGAAAATACCATGAATGTTATCATCTGGATGTAGCCTTAGTGTGTCTGCAGTTTAGTAGCTACTGCATTTCACCAAAGCTGTGCCTTTTCATCAGTTCCATTTAAGATATTTGTTATTTATGGACAGCTGTGGCTCAGCTGGTAAAGCAGGTTGCCTAATGAGTGAAGGGTCGGTGGTTTGAATCCTGGTTCTGACTGTCCACATATTGAAGTGTGCTTGGGTGAGACACTGAACCCTAAATTGCTCCCAGTAGGGCCTGGCAGTGCCTTTCATGACAGCAGCCGCCCACTGGTGTATGAGTGTGTGTGTGAATGGGTGAATATAAGGCTTCGCACAGTGCTTTGGGTACCATGAAGGTGTAGAAAATGCGCTATATAAGTGCAGTCCATTTACCATATTTATGCATATCAGAGGATTGGAGAGTATCATCTGTGTTGCATCTGCTGTAAATGATGTTCCGGAGCTGGATTTGTCAGGCCGTGACCTTCGATTCACACTGGAGAAGTTTGCAGCTGAGCTGAAAGCAGGTGGGAAGTCCAGTGATGCACACACAATGTACAGTAATAAGTACAGGACTGTGCCTTTGGCAGAAGTTTACATAACATAAGGTTTTGCTTGTAAGTGAAGATTCGATGAACCATGAGATCACACTTTTGCATAACCTCCAGATATGCAGATGTTCTACTGAACTATTGTGGTGAACAAGGAACTGAACCAGAATGCAAAGCTCTAAATTTATCGGTCTATCTCTCACCTCTGGCCACACAATTTGGGTCGTAACCAAAAGAATAAGATCTGCATGAAAGCAGCTGTAATTCATTTCCGTTGCAGGATGTCTGGACATACCCTTAAGGCCTAAACACTACCTGAGTAATTTTGCGCACAGAGGCAGCTAGAGTTTTCCCAAGTCGATTCACTGAGCAGTTGTATTCCTCAATGCCAGCTAGAACTCTTAAATGGATGCAAATGATTATACAGAAGCCCTATTTAAGACCTTTTATAGATTTTTATGATTACTTTCACTTATCTCAATACCATGTCTACGGCTTCAGAATACATCACACCTTTCTGCACATTATTAGAGTAAGCCACTGATCCTTTTACATTACATTCAATCACTACTTCTTATAAAATTCATGAATAGCACTTTCACCAGCAGCAAAGTTCTGCACAACTACAGCACATTCTGCAAATATTTAGATATTTTGCTGAAACAGTTCACTTGCAGTTCAAAATGGAGGCACTGGAGATGGAAATCTGGCAAACAAAGCAAACTAAACACCCCAAGCAGGCATATTATTTTAGTTTCAGCAGAAGGTTTAGTGATTTGTTTGCAGCTTTGTTACCAACTAAACAAAATGGATATACTTGCATTGAAATGTTCAGGCATTTAGGAAAAATATCTGCTTTTACTGCTGCAAACACAAGTCATGGGCTATCAGTGAAAGTTTACTATACTCAGTGCTATATAAGGAAGGCAAAACAACAGAACTAAAGTTATATAGCTGCTTGGCTTGAAATACTTATGCGTGATTGTGGGGGTGGATACAGTAAGGATGAGATATTTGGTGTAGATTTTATGTCATTGTTTGATAAGTGTAGGTGAAGAGACAGGAAACTTTGGAATGAGCCAGCAACTGAACCACAGACTTTGGCTTTAGCACCATGTTGCATGCATTCTAACCACTTGTCTATGACGTCACTATGGAAAAGTAAATGATTTATGCATTTCCAAGGTTCAAGGCACATGAGGATTAACTCATTCACTGCCAGCGTTTTGGAGCATTTTCACTGATTTTCAAGACCCACAGAATATTGAGTTCTATAACTACATAAACATTGAAACTATCAAAAGAAAGTG
>JAPTMW010000011.1:4087187-4113112 GCA_029822955.1 Ostorhinchus angustatus
GATTTCTCGGGAACTCCAGTTAAGTCCTTAGCTCGGCTATTGCCAATAGCTCGATTTAGATGTGCATGTAAACATACTGACTGTCATGCAAAGTTCTTTACTGTGCCAACAAAAAATGTATATATCAAACCCAATGTATACATTGCAACAAAAAACATGAGCCATGGTTCAGACTGTGTGTGAAAAGGCCCGTAGGTTGTCTTCACACCTCAGCTAACCATACCTCTCATCTCTGTAAGCAGGGAGTTGCGAGCTGTGTCTTTGCAATACCCTCACCACTCTTCAATATCAAAGCCAGTGTAATGTGAACAGACCAAACAAACCTCCAGTGCAAATGGTCACCACAGAGACAAGGTGAAAGAGGAAAAAGAGAAACAGGCTTTTCTTTTCTTTTTCCATTCCACAAGACCAACAATAACATTTTATGATGATATGATGCAGCACTAGCTGCAGGACACCATTGATCTGTGCAGCTACAGAGTGCTGCAGCTTGTGAACATCAGAGACTCAAACACAGACAGAGAACCTTTTAGAAATAGGCGTGATGATGACAGCATGTAACAGCATTTCTCTTATGTTTTCCCTCCTCTCTTTCTGTTTCCTCACTGTACACAACATGGCTTGTCAGTGAACTGTGGGGAGGTTTAAGGGAGTAGGGGAGACTGGGAGGTCTGATTCAGACACCTCTGACACCTCCCCAGGCCAACGTTATTCATGCACTAAATCTGCACTTATGTGACCTATGTGAGTGCTGAGCTGCATGGAGGGAAGAGGATAAGGCCAAAGGGGCAGCACTGATGTTGACATAGGCTGACAGGCTGACAGTGTTGCTCCAAGAAATGGTTGTGTTGTCCCAGTACGGCAGGCCTGGAGGCAACCAGGAAGGGCGCCAAGGAGCCAGTCAGACCATACCCAACTCTAACCCCGGTCCCAGTTCTGGTCTAGAGGAAATTACGGCTCTTCTCCATTTCCCCCGCTACTTTCCTGTCTGAGTTTTAGACTTCATATACACAAGCCTGTGGAGATGTTGGGAATTAGCTGATGAGCTGCAGCCAGAGGCAATGGACGACTACAGCTATGAGCCGCCGTTGCCACTTAACCCTTTGCGTTCTCCAGCCAGCAGGGCCAAAAGCCCTTACCTGAGGTGATTACCACATGGCCCTCAACACCTGGCAGTCATTCATCATTCCCAGCAGCGCCACGGCCTTTGATACCCTGATATTGGAGTAATGGCATTGGAAAGCAGTTCTGCGCTTACATACACATGAGCGCAAACAAAATTCGGGGGGAAAAACATTTTGAAAGGATATCCATTTTGCCCTTTGACCTCTGGAACCATAACAAAAGTATCATGTGACTGACCCTGGAGAATTGCACTGTACTGACAGATGGGAAGGTCAAATGAATAACTTAGCCGTGGAGAATTTAAACACTAATTCTACTGACCTTTTGAAAGGGGTCGAGGAGAGGGCTGGAGATGAATAGTGAAAGAAGAAGGGAGGTAAATGTAAGAGAAGCAAAGTGTGTAAATCTGTAAGACTGTGGGGAAAAAAAAACAAGGTAACAGAAAAAAAAACCTAAAAATAGGAAAACATTGGCACTTATCGGCACGACACCAGCTGTCTGTGCATCTCTTTTTCCAGGGTGTCAGAATGAATGAAAGCAGGAAGAGCAAGACAATGCCAGATGAGTGTCAGTCATGAGGAAGAGATCAGACCTGTTCTTTGGAAAGCTCTTTGCTGGCGGCTCCAGAGCTCTCGCAGATGCTGTCAACAAACTTGTCGAGGTCAGGAGATATGGTCTTCTTCAGGGTGAATTCCCCACTTATTTGGTCAGGGGAGTGCTGTAGCTCATCACACATTCACATCTGGTGCCTAAAAAAGGTGGCGAGGGAGGCAGTTGTTGGATCAATAAATGCATCCAAAGACAAAGCACAGTAATTGTAAATCCAATAAAATTAGAATGAGCTTTGAGATGAGGGTATTTAGCTTCTGTTTATTACATATTTAAGTGACTCTGACTATGTTGGTTTATGCTTCTAAGTATCACTAATAAAATTTCCTTGTCTCCATTAATTGGAATTGTCTAGGTCACTTGTTAATCATCCTACATCAAGGATTTTATGGACTGTCAGCTGACTGTAAAGTTACAACAAAATCACAAACAGGTTTGGTTTTTTCAGCACTAATCACCTTCTAATCACCCTGTACATTAGCCTAGCATTCTGGCATTTACACAATACAATTAAAAATATTAGAAGACTTCAAAGACATGCTTTGTAAATTGCACAGAACAGCTGCTCAAATAACTGCTGATGGATCTTTGTCACAATCTGCAATGAAGGTGCAATGTTCTAACATTTTAGATTTCGACTTCTGTTCATTATGGCTAACATCATTTGCACCTTTGCACAGGTTTGATGACATTTAAAAGAATTATGAGAATATAAAGTGACTGATTGTTGTAGCAACATATTTAGTGTACTGAGTAGTTTTACTGCGTCAAGAATTGGGGTAAATTGGGGTTATTTCTGTAGTTTAGTAGTGAAGTAAAATAGCAGAGCTGGGTCTTGTTTATAGAGCGACAACTAAGGGTTCCTTGTCAGGAGTCTAGCAGGAATGGGTCAAATACAGGAGCATGGGTTTATTATCCTGTATGAGGCATGAGATAAATGTGCAAAAAGTGGGACTAAATTAATGGACACTGCATTCCTTTGTGATGAAAATATTTAGCAAAAAAGACTGTATTTGTGTATCCTGATCAGGTGCTGCTACATTAAAACTAAAGTATACAAAATGAGGTCACTTATTGACATATACATATGAAGAGAGAGAGATACCAGGGCATGACGGATGTATCACTGTGCTCTGAGCTCTGGAAACGAGCATCATTAGCACACTGACTGTCATAACTGACAGCTGGCAGTAAGAGGAGAGGGATGGAGGGTGAAAAAGAGGGGGAGGAGAAAGAGCAGAATCTGTGCCAGCTATCACCCTCTGGCTGTTCTCCACTGTTTTAATCACACCAACAGTGCTCTCACTCGGCAACCCCTTGGAGACCCAGGTACCTTAGCCACACTTGACATTAACCACAAGGCGAATACACCCATGTTTAATACAGACAAGACTTCTTGCCCTCTTCCTCAGTGTGTTTCTTCATCCTTCATTACACTCACCCAGGACGACAACAAACAGAAGACACATAGGGTAAAGAATATATGGTTTTCTTTGTCTCTACACCTACTATTTTCTTTTTTTTTTATGTGGTTTCAGATCTATTCTCTGTTTATGTTCGTTTATTCCCTGTGTGCAGCAAGCTAAGCTGGGGTCTTTCATTAAGTTACATCACTGATGATAACACAAACCACCTTAGACCACAGCAATTTGCTTGCCTTTGGTATTTTTGGAAATGCTGCTGCCAGTTCTGACAAAAATGACAGGGTAGGTCAGGACAGGGATGCTGGCACTAAAAATTGGGAGATTTGTCATTAGAGGCAGTGTCTGTACATCCCAGAGTGGGTTTTGCAAGGTCTACACAAAAACAGAAGACAGTAGCAGGGCAACAATCATGCTATATACAAAAAATATCAAAATCAAGATAGATAGAAAGCAAAAGATGTGACATTTTATGTAAATATGGAGCTATTCTTATAAAAGAAGCAGCACTGAGGCACTTGAATTGCTAAATGTCAAGCAAACAGGTCTGCTGATTCTAATCAGTTCCTGTTTTTCTTTTGTTCTTGTTGCAATAAACTCATAATCAGCCCAAGCTACTGTGTAATGTTCATTTTAGAGCTGCTGAGAGGTTTATTTTGGAGGAATCGTGTGCACACTTTTGTGATATTAACACCAAATCTTGTTTATCCACAGGGAAGGCCATAAAATGTTGTAGTTGTCATTGTAAAATGCATTTTGGGCAGAGTTTTTGGGTACAGAGCTAAAAATACCTCTAATGACGTCCCTGAAGAGTCTGCAAATGTTGTATCCATTATAAATACAAAGTGTAATTCAGTGCTTTTTTCTACAGACACCATGATCAAAGTACACGCTTTAAACTGCGCGAAGCAAATTATTTCTTTGTCTTTTGCATGAAGCTAAACCTAACTTGGAACAGGTGATACATTAGAGCTGAATCTGTGCTGCTACACTTTTTGCTAAAAAAACTAAAATGGGTATCTGTTAGGTCTGAGTGGTTGAACTGACCTTGAGTTCTCTCTCGAGGTTTTTGAACACAACCTGTGCTGTGCTCTTCATGCTCTCAGCCAGTAGCGTGACAATGTGATCCTGAAGTTTCATTTGTCATTCTTCATCTGCAACATGCACTCAGGCACCTAGCAGGCCACACAAAAAGTGCAATGATAAAATGCTTTTTGTTATATAAACTGGGCAATAACAAAGCTAGCAATAACAATGCAAAATAATTTCCTGAAGACCCACAACTAAAGCATATGTGGCCTTTGCTGATTCATACACTTGCTGTTATTCAACACTATTGAACCATAAAATAAAATTCAGCAGGCAATTGAGTTGCTCAACAAAGAAGTATGTTTGACAGTTTTCAGATACAACTACTTCTATGTCATGCTTATCATTATACAAAAATGCTTTATAAAATGTTCTAAGCCAATCAAGTGAAAGGAAAACCAGACTCCCCAAAATGTTAAAAAAAAAAAAGTACAAAAACAACTAATTATACACTGTGATATGTTGGCTCTCTTGTTGAAGGAAACAGAAAATGTCATTGTTGCCAGCCCTGCCCTTGGTTGGGGAATAATAAAACATCTCTGATTAACAACACTATTAAAAAGCAGTGCAGACTATGTAGAGCTAAGTGAGGTTACAGAAACTTTCTTAAAAGCAAGGTAGGAAAAACAAACAATTGCACTGCCTGTTCACTAAAGCTGACATCTCACTAAGTAATTATACCCACAGAGTTGAAAGTTTGAAAAGTCAAACCAGAGAAAAACTGAAATAAAGAGCAATGGGAAAGTAATACAAATTTGGACATCACAGTCTAGTTCATCAAAAACACACTTCCATAGTACACTGCTCTGTTGGAGCGTGCATGAGTAAGGTCAGGAAATGTCACTTGTCCAGCTTTGGACCAGAGGATATTTCAGTTCAAGCCTGAGAACACAGTCTACTGCTCTGTCACTTGACTGCAGAACGTGGCAATGGGTTTCACAGCCAACTTACTGTTCACCGCATTGTCAACACATACAACACATGTAAGCAGGTGCACACACAAGCACATCAGCAAAACAGATGTGGTGTAAAAATAACTAATACAATGCCTACTGCATCTGCAAAGCATCAGCACAAATTAAAGAGCAGCAAAACAGACATAAATTAACATACAAGAGAGAGATGATGCAAAAATAACTAATATCATAAATCATCTTAATAAAGTCACACCCCTTCTTCATGCGCACAGACAGAAAGCACATTTCAACTGATCTGACACATTACATGTGCTTGTGACATTAAGCCGAGACACTAATTTAAGACCTCTATGACAAGTGCTCAGTGCGAGTTGCGACATAATTAGACAGTGGAGGAGCTGGAACTTTGTGTGTAGAGATAGTTATCTATGTGATGTTAGTTTGAACAGTAGCAAAACTGTCACAGTGTGCGAGATAGAGTTAGAGCAGAGGAAGTGAATTGTTAGGGTATAGCAGGATGAAGGGAAAGGGGGCTGGGATGAAAAGATGAGAAATGTGAGGAAAGTAAGTGGAGCAAAAAAAAACGAGGAGGGAAAAGGTATATTTCCATGCAGCTGTTTTTATTCACATTTTCAATTTGCGTATAAAGCCCTGTGTGTAGATGCCAAAAATGTAAAAAAAAAAAGTTTTCATGTTTTGGAGAAGTGGAAAAGCTGTTATAGTGATAAAAAGATAAATGCGAGTACAGTCCAATGGAAACACATTTAGCAAATACTTGCGCCTGCATGTGCGGACCATACATGCCATATTGAAAACAGCGATGAAACATAACCTTCCAAATTTGACAAACTATGGCAACTTCTGAGAAGCAGAAGAGTTTGAAACAACATTATATAATCCAGACGAGCAGATGATATTCATGTGGGGAAAGCTAAAATCAGCCTCAGGTTTTTAACAGACTACCTCTTAAATGTAGCAGGTAATATGTGATTGTATGAAAGTACATCTAACTAGCACAGTTAGTTAAAACTGATGATAATGAACATACTTTCTTTTTTATATGAGATATGGATGGAAATGTGCATAAATCTGCATTGCCTTTTCTGAAATTTTGTTAAAATATCCTATACATTTGGATAGAAATTTGACTACAGAGACGGGAAGGGCTGGCTCTGGGCCCAGGTATCCTTTTCGGTCGTCTGCTCAGCCAGGAGCCCCATGCAGACTGAAGGCTCCCATGGCCCTGCTCACTTGTGTGACAACTTTGATTTACAGGACATTTGATCTTCACAGCTCCCTCCCTCCTGTCCCACAACGACGAGGTCCTAGCTCCCAGGTTCTAGTAATAAACACACACATCTGCAGCGTGTATCTGTTTTCACTTAGTCCCTTTACTGTACTTTGCTGTTCTCAGTGTTGTTGGAAACTGGCCTGGGCTGAAGTGAACTGCCTCTTAATGAAGAACCAATAACTTGCAGAAGCTATTAGAGATGTTAATTTAATTCATATATGATTAGCCACTTTATCTTAATTGAAGGAGCTGTATATAGGGGGTGGGAAGACAGACAGAAAGGCAGGGAATCAAGCAGAGGGGGGAGGGTTGGGGTGAAAGTGATGGATAGAGGAAGCAAAATGAAAAGAAGACAAAGAGAGACAGTGTGGGACATGGCTAATGATTAGAGGGAATGAGGAGGTGAATGTTAGATGAAACTGTATTTCTATTAAACTGTCAAAGAATTTCTGCCTCTGTTTGTGTGTGTGTGGGTGCCCTTCACAGAGGCACAGCGATGCGGCTGACCCAAATGACTGGGATATTATTGGGAGAGTGAGAGAGAGAGGCCGCTTTTGAATACTGATGAAGCTCTCCACAAAGCTGCCTCCTGGCCTCATTAACCTGCCGAAGACTGCCTTTGTTTTTCCTCTGGAATGTTCCAAACACTTCCTGTATCCTGTCTCAACGGGTTTCGGAAGTTGGACCGTGGACATAGAGGAGACAGTCTTTGGGAGGCAGCACATGTGTGTGGGGAAAACCAGGAGTAGTTTGTCTGTTCTTTGTGTTAAAGACAAATTAAAAAAAAAAATAAAGGAAAGTGAGAGTGTAAAAAGGTGTGAAATATGGGAAAAACTTTGTAGGCAGGTTATGTGTTGGAAAGTGCCAGATGGAGAGAAGGAAAAAGTCAGTTCTTTTGCGATAAAGGAGAAAATACAACACAAAAACAAAACACGCATCACTGTCTCCCAACGCACTTGCATGAACTAAAGAGGAAGGAAAGAGGTGGGGGAGAGGAACGCGAGTGTAGAAATGAAGCGAAAGGATGAGAGGAAAGTAAAGCAAAAGTAGGACGAGAGGTTTGTGCTCTTTCATATGCCTTGGCATAGCATGGCGTTGTTTTGTTAGTCGATGCGTGTGGTGTGTGCACTGTGATGCCTGTATGCGTCTGTGACTGTGTGTGTTAGCACAGGAGATTTCAATTTCATCTTTAATGGAAACAGCAAATAGGGGAACAAATAAAATGTGAAAGAGAAGAGCAAATCCTCCCAGCAGAGGCCTAGTCAGAATGGATGATGAGGCCAACATGAAGTAAACATTCAGCTGTTCACAAAACAAGGTGCGTATGAAGAATGGAAAGAGAGAGACATAAACACAGGGGAAACTGAGGTGAGCATGGTGAGGGAAAAGGGAGCTCGGAGGAAGCAAGGGAAGGTGGAAGAATGATGGGAGCACTCAAAAAAAAAAAAGAGAAAAAAAAGAGAAAACCGAGAGGCAAAAAGGAAAAGGCGAAGAGGGAGTGAGGAATGGTGATGGGGCAGGGGATCAGTCATGGTGTGTCTTCCAGTCGGAGCCGTCACTTATACTGCGGTGGGGAGCAGCGGTGTAGTCAGAAATCATCAGGAGCAGGAACAGATTAGATACAGGCTATTGGTTCTGATGAGGCCTCGTATAGATCAGTAATGGCTCAGTGGGGACGGAAGGAAAGAGTGGGGGTAAGTAGTGAGGAGCTGCCTTTATATCTGAATACTGAGCACTTTTCTACTATGGAAATGCACAGCACATTAAGGAAATTACAGTATGTGGGAAAACAAATAGTTGGTAACTCAGGATATAAAGAAAACTAGCGCTCTGACCCGTGGGGATAGATGGGTTCTAGATGTGGTAGTTTATAGGCTGCTGTGTATTCCTTCATGCTGTACCACATTTGTCCAGCAGTTACCGCCAAAGTGTTCTGGGCAATGCAACGTGATTGTATGGCTGCTCTATTCCAAAATTACTAATATGTCCCAAAATACTGGTCCTATCAACTTGCCGTTTTCATTAGTCTCTTCCTTGACCAAAATTACATAAGTACGACAAACTGCAGCAGTCAACTCTTTCCGGATTTTGTGTGATTCCCGAGACACACAAACTTAACCGTATTATGCCAAACAGATCAGCTAGAAAACTGTCGCAAGTTGTAATACTAGTAACTTAAAAGAAAATGGCTCAGGATATAATAATATTATGTGTGTTATACATGCTAGTTCCACCTTCAGGTGTTAATTCCCTTTGACAGTCGGATGAAAAAATTGTAAAAACAGAGGGAGAGTGAGAGGAGATAAAGGGAGAAGGGAGAGGAGGAGTGAAAGAGGTTGGAGGTGTACAGAGACGCCTCAGTCTGCTGCTTTGCCATGCAGAGACATGACCACCCACCAGGCCAGTCAAGGCTACAGCCTCGCATCATGTCAGACACACAGATAGACGCCCAGCTGAGTCATCTGGTCATTGGGGGATGGGACAGATGGACAGATACAAAACGTGCAAGAGTACACATTAAAACACACACAAGCACACATAACACACACCATCCTTTAATGTCAGAGTTCATAAAAGATAACAAAAGTTCCAGCACGACTGAGGGTCCGCAAGGGCAAAGCTGTGAACGACGGCCGACATGAAAGCAGGCGAGGAAGTGGGTGAGGAAGTGATTAACTGTTTTTGAGAGTGTGTTTTGTGCGCACATATACCAATAACTTCTTCTGATGTTGCGGTGATGTTTCAGGGTGCACCCGAGTACAAATCAGTGTAATTATTTCACTTCAGAGTGGGTCAAAAAGTCTTTCAAAAGCTTGTTCGTGACTACACTGAAGGTGACATGACGTTATGTTTATAAAACAAATTCTTGCTACTGGGTCACATCTCTCTTTTTTATCAAACAGCAAATGAGTAATTTCTCTCCCTGCATCCCTGCGCAATTATTACGATCAGCAGCACAAAGTATGACAGGCATTTTAATTTGCACTCTGTAAGTAATATAAAACAGAAAAGAAAGTGCCTGCTCTCTCCAACTGAATGTTTGGGGAAAATTATGGTGACAGAAATTGGAATTAATATTTAGTTTTACTTGATCATCTGTAACACACACAAAAAACCTAATTTGCTGTTAATTTATCCTATATATTGTTTAGTATTTGTTTTGATTAATGAGCCTGCTTTTCTGAGACTCCCCTTTTGCAGTGTCTTCATAATTGACAGGAATTTAAACCTCAGTCTTTGCCAGATCTTCCTGGACTAACTCCCAGGGCTTCGAGCTTCTTATACAGCTTCACCAGAGCCTTGAGGAGTGGCCCACACTTGTACTGATCTAATATGGAGTGATTTGTCTGACTGCATCAGACAGCTGAGCTTTCGTAAATGTAGCCCGGAGACAGTGACGGTCTCCATTTTGGCTCAATTTGATCAATTTAGATTAGTCCAGAACAGGTTATCATCAGGAGTTTCACTTGAAAATGCTGGGTTATGTTGCTATATATTCATACTAAACAAATAGTGTGTCAATCAGTGGCTTACTGAGTGGCTATCTGATAAATTAAGGCTTAGAAATTTCTGATTAAAACCTGAGACATATATATATAAATTAAGCATGAAAAACAGATAATATCTGACTACTGTCACATCTTACTGCACACACTCTCACTGTTTTTTTTTTATTATAAATAATGGAAGAATTAGATGCATTTAACATGTGCTAATACCTTTCCCCCAATTTCTGTCTGCATTCGAGTTAAATATGCTACCAAATGTACCTACAAAAGGTTTAGCAGAAAAATAGAATCAAAGTTAATGCAAGTTGTCGTCTGTGCTGTTAAAACACTTGAACATCTTAGCCTGTATTTGACATTACATGCAGGCTACGCGGAGCTGAGGGGGTAAGTTCACATCACTCCTCACCTGTTGGCATTGTCTTGTAAATTCTTTAGGACAGCTGCTGGCAGATGAATGAACTCGCTGTGCCACTCACTGCAGTGCTGTACTTGAGTGAGCAGTCCAGCATGACAAACCAGATGTTCAATACAGCGTCCTCAAGAAGTGGCCTTTTTCTGTGTACCTGGGACAGACGGAGCAGAAAAACAAACTGTCTGTGAGCGACCTTTAAAGAATAATTTAAAGGCAAAATTAAACAAAACATTTTCTATTTAAGCCTGAACAATAAGGCAAGTACTGAGCAGAAACAGAGATCAAATACCTTAAAAAAAAAGGCAAAAAAACATTTGCTCTAAAGACACTTTAGTGTTTAATCTGACCTTTACAGTAACAGATATTTGAAACAGTGTAGAACAAACTTGTTTTTACTTGTGACATTGAAAAATGTCAGTGTGTGCGCAAAGAAAGTTTGACATTGGGGATTTCAGAAACATGATTCAAAAGGGAACTGAGCAAGAGTCAAGCATCTGTATTTTGCTGCAGTGACGTATATTAGCATCAATACCATAAAACACAACATAAGTAATACAATGCAAACTTCATTTGGGCTATAGAAGAAATCAGATTAGTTTTATTGATGGCGTGGTATTATCGACATGGGTGTGAAACTAAAGTGCTGAGACAGGCTGCAGTGTGTACACACACAGACCAGTGTTGACTTGATAAAGATTTACATACCAATGGCACTGACAAATCTATAAGGCAATAATGCGTAGTTGCACTGTGGGTATACAGTGTATGTATGCATGACTGAGGTGTGTGCAATGTTTGACTGGACCCTTGTGTATAGATTCCACTAAGGTCACAAGGACGATGTGTTTTGTTTTAACTCTGCTGTCATCCCTGCTTTTTTCTGCTCTTTAGATCATTATTGTATGCTTTGAAGTGCTTTTCAGAACATCAGAGTTGGAAAGCTAGATGGTTGGCTTGGAGAATCTGCATGTAAACACTTCTACATTCTCCTAAAAGTAACATCTACACTAAGTCACGGCAGCTCTGACCGTCTTCTTGCCTTTAAGTCACAGAGAGCCTGCAAATAGTTTGTGCATTTTCACACGTCTACTTCTTTATTTATGTTGACTGTTCAACTGCTTTCCATGAATACGTCTGTGTACAAATGCTCAGGGTCTTGTTTGTTTCTTTATCTAAATTTGCATCACTATACCCTTTTAAATCTTCAAAATGCAGCAGGAAATACTGAATGGACAACAGCACAATAGTCAGTTTCGAGTTCACCTGCAGATTTCTATACTGAAAAATGGTAGACTTCTCTCAAATTATACCTTGGCTCAGACTATGATACAGATACGGACCATTATAGGACTCAATTGGTGGTCTATGACATACTATTTACTCTGCATATTGTGTATATAGATCTGGATATTTATCTTAATTTCAGTTGTCATCTTGCATTTTTATGGTGCATACCATCACCGGGAATTATACCACACAAATAGTGAGAGCAGCTTTGATTAATTTAATTACGTAAACACATTTTCCACTGTCAGGTCAAATCCCACACTGAACTAAACATTAAACAATCATCCAGTGTCAAATCTCTGTGCTGTACTTTTTTTTTTTCCCTGCCTAGATTTTGGACCTCACAAACTGTGTCCCAGTTTTAGGATCTGTGAAAGGACACAGAGCACAAAGAAAGGTGTGTCCTTGAGTAGACCTGAAGCCCAGACTTTGTCCTCTACAAATTAGATCATGTAGCCTCACTGAGGCCAACACTGACAGTGTACTCCTTTTCACCTTGGAAAGTTAAATGAAGAAAGTTGGAGTTAACAACCAACAAAGTATAAAACAGCTGTAGATGACTTTGCTACTAATATAAATTACTGCATTTATTACCACTATAACCATCTACTACTGTCAATAATGAATTCAATGCTGAGTAGCACTGACCTAACAGATGACCTACACAATACGACTGCAAAAAGAACTGGGTGAAAAACGTTAGGAAAAATAGCAGGTTTACATAATCTGGGAGACAAATTTGTAAACCATTAAGTGTAAAATTGTGTTGCTTGTCTAAATGATGCCATCCTTGTAACCCCTTCACCTCACGACCTGCTTGTTCTGTTTTTTTGTTTTTGTATACGTTTAAAAAAAAAAAACATAAATAGTTAAAAAATAAAATAAAATAATGAATTCAATGGTGCTTTCATTTTCTTGTGAGTTAATTTCCCAGATTTCCCATTTAATATGAGTAAATGAATGAATGAAACCTGCAGAACCGAATTTCAAGTCTACAGCTACATCTGCAGGGGTTTTTAGAGATGCTGTCAATTAATAGTGGAACACAATACATTCTATTAATTTCAAATAAGGTGCTGATCACAACACATTTCCTCACGTTCCTGTCACATCTTAGTCTTGTCCCTCTGGTTTAATTAAGGCGGAGCAGTGTGAGTGAAGACGCCCTGCTGTGTGTTAAATATACAGAACATACAGCCCACAGTGTGCACATATCCAGCCTCTCACACACATATAACACTCCGGCTGCACTCGTTAAAATAGACAGGTGGAAGGATAGATGAGCAGTGAGAAGAAAAGTAAAGAGAAAAGTGGCAAGAAAAGCAGGTAATGCTCAGTTTTTACAATGAGGGAGATGAAGAAGTGAAGATCAGCAGGTGGAAAATCTACCCGGCTTGGGTTCCAGAGGTCAGAGTGAATATTTTTGGAGTAAAAACGAGAGGAGAGGGATGAAGAGATTGAATATGACATTGCCAGAATCCAATCATAAAATTTTCTGTCTAGATTTTTCACACACATTTATGTCAACCTAATTTTGACGTAACTTTGTGTCTGGTACAAACTTACCATCTACCATGAAACAATCATGACTCACGAAGTGTGTTCTCGACAACAAAAGGCGAATCATAAGCTGCATCAGTTTATCAAAAAGAACTTTCAAACAGGGTGTTATATGTGAAAAATACAAAAATACATAAAGATAATAGGGAAAATATAAAGGGGTAGAAAAGCGAACGCAAGAGCACTCTGGGGACCAATGAAACATAAAGAGTGAATAGGGAAAATATTTTGCCACTGGAAAAGGGAGCAGGGTGAATGATTGGTCAAATATCTGAAACATTTCGACAATGCTTATCACAATAGTCAAGAGGTTTATTCATTTCTTTGTCTATTCACTTGCATAAAAAAAAAACGTAGGCAAAATGAAGCTAACATAAAAGCACTGGTATTATAAGACGAGCAGTATTTTCAGTTTTCGACCCAAACGTTTACATAAGTGTTGAAAGAATGTAAAGATCCCTGGGTGTTTCGAGGAAAAATGGAAATGACAGTTATGAGTTTGGTTTTTACATATAGACCTTCCAGATCAACATATGAAGGCTAGTAAAAAGTAAAACGGTTTTCTGCCTGTGGCTGTTTTTTTTTTTTTTGGTTTGTTTTTTTTTTTGTTTTTTTTTAAACACAGGAAAATGGTCTTCATATGTGGATAACACTTTTAACAACTATATCTGCTGGATGCATTTAGGTGCCCAGTTGATCAAAACACAAGAAACAAGTATTTACCTGTTAAGATTCATAGGGTAAATTTGTTTGGTTTTATTATTTTTGGTTTTCCACTTGTGCAGTATGAAAATACGGAGTATGTTTATAATAAATGCTGAAAATATACAGTAGCCATGACTGTATGGTCAAGGACAAATAGAAACAGAGACCCACCAACACACCTGTGCCTGAATAAATGTTCATATTAACATCCACTGGTTTAATGTTTACAGCCTTGAGGCAAAACTACTTGAGCAGGTCTGAGCTTTCTTTTCTGTACATGAGAAAAGGCCAAAATCAAACTCTCATCCCATCTCCAATACCATCATTGATTTTTGTGACAAACACTCATCACTTGCGTTCTCCTCAAAGCTGATTTTACTCTATCAAGGCTGCCCTGTCCAGATCGCTGAACACAGAGTTGAGTTAATGCACTGTGATCAGTGCTATAGCATGTCTCTTTAATGCAAGTTGGAATCAAACAACATGCATAAGACATGACTCTCATGTCAGTCCTGATTTATGCTCACAAGTGGCACAGACAAGAGTGCTTGCTATGATGCATATCATCTAACTTCTAGATATATGCCTGAGATGTCTGTGTTTGTATGTGTACTTGTGAGATATTTACCATATGAATACAGGCATTGTGGCATGTTTTTGTCCGTGTGCTACTTGACAAGGACAAATGCTTATTCTCCTATTCTATCATACTGTATACAAGGTGTTGCCCTGTCTGCACAAGATTCTCAATGTGACTCAGTCCTTGGAACTGCAACAAAGCTAGGGCATCGCACAGGGAAGATAGATGACTTTGTTCAGCCCCAAAGTATGAATTTCTTCTCTTTGTGTATGTGTAAGTGTTTGTATCTGAGAAAGAATAATATTGGTGGAACTCCCCGGCCTGAAGTAAATGTCAAAGCAAGATAAATAAAGATCTCTCCATGTGCCTTTATTGCATATTGTTATTTAGTATTCCTTGTGCAAAAATTGTCCTGCTGTGGGGACTATGTGTATGGTAATATGTCAGCATGTCGGCCATCATATCTCCCATCCCAAATACAACAATCCAACATGTAATTCAGAATGTTTATAATCTCATCTTTTTCAGATTTTCCCTTGAATTTACTTTGGGGAAAACAGTTCAGATGGAGGTTTGCCTTTTCTTTCAGCCTCTTCTCATCTTGAAATATTATGAAATGTGTCATTATCTTTTTGGTGGAAAATTACATTTAATTTCGGTTATATAATTATCTTGTTAAATATGACCTATTGAATATATGTATAATTTCCTTCCCATGCAAGGCCATGTGTCATAGGTAATTAAGTTAATTTCAGGGAATGTAATATAAAATAGTCTTTAACTCTGCTTATCTTAGCTCTTCCAGAATCAACACAAAGTGTGGCTTATTATGAGTTGTTGCTTAATGAACCTCGGTCTGTTTACAGATTTGTCCATTTTAGGCCAACTTCATATAGCTCTTATTACGAAACAATTATCCCCTCATCAATCAATGTTCATTTGGAAAAGGTTAAAAGAGATTAGTGGTCACGTATTTGCTGATAACAGTAAAATCACTATTTGTAAACTGTAAGAGTGGTTAAATGAAAAAGGTAATGGAACACAACAATACACATTTTTCCATCTATCTGAGCAGCTACAAAGTAAGATTTAAGTAAGCTGCTATTGGCTATTTCTGCCACTTGAAGCAATGTGAACAAATCGGGAGCAGTTATTAAAGCTACTGTTTGTAAGACACATATATGTTGCAGTGCTTATGTGGAGTTTGTTTAGGAGATTACTGATGTTGGTGAATTGAATGTCTATGTTAATAGTAGCTGACGTTGTATGCTGTTGCTACTGTAGAGGAGCAGAAGAGAGGGCTTTGAAGCGCATATTGATGTCACCCCTTGAATTTCCATGGAAAATCAAACCCACAACCTCTACATCATCAGTGCACAGTCTGTTGTCATACATGTAGGCAACTAATAAAGATGCGGAAGATGCTCTCTTTTTAAGGCATGTTACGATCTGATCACATATTGGATGCAAAAAACAGTCATTAATAATTACAAATATCTTCACATCCAGTATTTTAACTGTGCATTTAGTAACGGCATGTAAGCCAACAGAACAACATGTCTACTTAAAGCAATGTGTTGAAGGAAACTAAAGACATGAACAGATTGAAACTGCCAGGGCAATTGGTCAATGTATACCATGTGGTTCGACACGCACACATTTAAGCACAGTATCACTATTTCATAGCCACACCTCATATGACTTTGTTGGATAAATAGGAGTGGCTTTCTTCACTTGAGGTCTAGGGGGCTCTCTAATGCAGTGCAACCAGGACCATAAAGACATTAGGCCACCCATTGCGGCCCACGTGTGACTCACACAGCGCTGCTGAACTAGGAAGGAAAAGAAGAAGCGGCCAACTCATTAGTTCCAGCTACAGATTTAGTTGGCTAAAGCTCTTACAGTCCTCTTGGAGTGGCAAAGAAAAGACACGCAATCCTTAATGACACTAGGAAAATGTATCATTGGAATTATCCTGATTTTTTTGGACGGCGCTCTAAAACAGCTGGTAGAACCCTCGTTCTTGGCACTTTTGTGTGGCACTGCTCTACTATGTCATTCTTCAAAACAGTCAGATTGTTCAGTGGAGTATAAGCACAATATCTAGCAAATACACACTGGAACACACACACACAAACACAACATAGTGTTTGGTGCAATGTATTTGCAGGCAGAAGGGCAAGGGGGAATTTCAGAGCGACAACAACATGGCTGAGTACACAGTTTGGAAATGGGTCTGCTGCCGAACTTTCTCATTATCCTGAAGGTGCAACCAACCAATGTGCACCTACATGTGCTCTGAAAGTGTGTACTCTGTATAGAGAAGAGGTGATATTAGGAAGAATTCCATTGGCCTCAAAGGCCTCCTTCACATTCTTCTAGCATCCCTCCTTTACCTCTTTCTTTCTCTCTCCCGTTCCTTTCCTTCTCGCCTCTCTGCAGTTCTACACATCAGAGGCAAACTCATTACATAGGGATATCATGGCTCTAAAATCTCGAATGCAACAAGAGTACCTCATATCCTCTGCCTCACCCTCTGGTTTGAATTACTGCAGACAGGCCTTATCCAGACAGCATCAGGCTAATATACGTCCAGTGCTTTCCTATTCAAATTGCGATAGCACAGATCACAGATTCCTACATAGATTCAACACTGTTCTGTTTCTCTCTCCTCTTCCTGTACAAATTTGTGTCTATCACCTCTTTCTCACTTGCTATCTGCACTACTGGACCTAATTCATAAGGAGAGCAATTTTGCCTTCAGTCAAAATTCCAGATCCAAGCGCCAATCTCCGGATTTTATGGCTTTCATGGGGATAAGGCACAGCGTGCGGAATAAGCCTCTGAGAGAAATTTTGTTGGTGAGGAAGCAGGGGTACTATTCTGAGCCAGTTTAGATCTCTTTTGCAGATTCTCTGTCTCTCTCATGCTCTATGTGTACCTAGAAAGGCAAAGATGCACTGCCAGGCTTTTGACTTTGGGCTCCACAGATCTTGACATTGGCTTGATGTCAGCCTGATCCTAAATCCTTGGAGAGAAGGGCAGTGGCAATCCCTGCCAATGAGCATTAAGTTTTCATTAGGCATGCTCAACCTGCCGCAGCTCCAGCTGCCCCTTGGCAACTCATCTCAAGGCTTTTATTATTGTTTTTGAACTGTAGGCCAACAGTACACTGCATACGTCCACTCTTCAATGTGTGTGTATGTGCATATATGTGTCTGTATGTGTTTATGGATCTGTCATCTTCCATAAATTTGCCATTCTAACAGTTACTACCTATTGCTCCCTGATGAACTGTTAAAAGAGTGCAGATGAAAAGACAAATGAATACACATTCTTATGCTTGAGTACACATGAACTGACACACACAAACTTTTCCCTCTGGTCATAACCGAGCACGGTGCTGAAAGTCAGCACTGCACCCGTCTTTCCACTTTATGACCTTTGTGGGGTCTGACACCAGATTCCCCCCAAACAGCCTATGTATTAGAGCTTGAACTGCAGCCAGACTGTCTCTGCTGCTGCTCTGCTATGCTGCATTTACTTCCAACACAGCCTAAAAAATGCAGATGACAGCATGATGACAGCTGAGCAGCCAGAGTAACATAGGAGTGTGCTGGTGAATGAGTGACCAAATGAAAGAGATAATTAGGAAAGAGGAGCTTCAGAGCCAAGTGTGAATACAGAAACAGGAGGATAGATCATCTGAGACAGAGTAATGGAGGTGGGGGTGAATTCACCCTGCTTTTTACCTACAAAGTCAAGTATTCTCTTGTACTCCTGTCCCCAGCTGTGCTCAGAAACACAGCAGATGAAGGTCAAAAAGCTTGTACACATCGGCAGATAAATACATAACCTACATACAGCTCACTGCACGATGCCTTGACCTACATTCATCAGCTCTTCTACTATATCTATATTTACATCCTGCAGGGGTTTCACTGCTTTTCTATATGGCTATTTTTACTCCACGTGCATTCCCAACGTGACAGCTAAGATGATGAATGCCTAATGTACAACACTTAAAGTATAATTTAGTCTGATCTTACACAAATGAGCCTTCCTTGAATATAATGCATGACTTCTAGTTTATGCTACCATTGTTTTTGTTTAGCACATTGAAACCAATATCCCTCATTAGGCCCACGTCTTCACAGTAAACGAGACCTAATCAAGTTGTCCCACTTGTTTATTGAACACAAGCACAAACAGACGCTGCCTCACACACAGCTTTGTTTTGCTATGCTTGAGAGGACCACTATGATTAATGTTCAGCCACTTGGTTTTCTTCTAACCTTACTTTTTATATAGTGGAGGGCAAAATGACAGACAGCTTTATTTTGCTAAAATGTCTCATATTGCCAGTCTAATATTTAATAGACTAAGCATTGTGACAACCCATTCCAACAAGATCCTTTTCATTTCATGTGAATAAACCTATAAACTGAACGTTGGCCAGTGAATTATGATTATCTGTTGATAGAATGTTTTTGATAAGGCCTAGGCATCCAGAGGGACTTGAAGAATTGTATTTTAATCCTTCTCTCCCCTAAAGGGATATTGTTTTGTTGTGTTTTTAAATTACTTTAAAATCGTTAAAAATGTGAATAGGAAAAAGAAGGGAAACGTCAGGCAGAAGCCTGCTGGCATTAGCTGTTTGTGCATCCACTTGACCTTAGACAAGGGCTCTTCTTGGGTTATGAACATTCAGGGCATGCACGGCTGGCTAAATTTCTGCTGACTCACTTGCAGAGACAGACGCAGACTGAAATACATTCTCCCTTAGGTCTAACTCTCAGATGAGCGTGTAGAGTTCAGACAAATCTGAGCCATCACAATGGCAGACTACACTTTAACATGACGAGGGTGTTGCATCTACAGGTGAAGCCTGATTTTCTTGTGTCTACGGAGAGGATGACATCTGTTTTTGATATTTCCTCAATCCAATTCTTCTGTATTAACAGCCCATGAGTATAGAGAAGTAAAGAACTAGAACTGGGAAACATATGGAATTATTTTGAATAATGCATTTTTTTCTTTTTTTAATATAAGAAAAATGTTTAAATTACAAATCAAAATTAGCACTCAGCTGTCACTCAATAGTAAGCACCCATTCTCTGCAGTTGGCTCTTATTGTTAGACACCTACATATGTATGTATATCTTAGCACTCCACAACAAACTTGAGTAATGGCAGCTCCTGAAGGAAAAAATGCTAAAGTAAGGTAGTCATGTTACAGAACAAATATGGAGAGGGTTTGGTTTTGCTTGGTCCTACCAGTGATTCTTTATTTAATTTAAATCCAGATTTTTTTTTTTTTTTAAGAAATAGTGCACAAGTCGCGAATGCTACTTTTGTTGTTTACACAAAATATTTATGGCATATAGCTTCAATGACGAACTATACTATATTATCTATATTAATGTAGTGTGGGAGTATAATCTCACTTAATCTCACTAACATTAATGCAATACTGTGTATGCATGTTGGGAATTGGGGCATGGATGTATGCATGTCTATATCACACAAATAATGTCCCCAAGACTAATAATACATTATAATACCTTCAACACCACAGCTTTTCAGCAACATCATTTGCAATCATTTATATATGGTTCGATGCATCAGACCTGCTAACCTGTTTGTGGTTACAGATTCCAACCCATGAGGGTCTGTTCCAGCCTTTTCAGATTCCAGGTCTCCTCGCCACCTCATCCAAAAAACTGGAACATCTGGCAAGGGGCCAAAACCAACAGCTTGTGGTTGCGAGTCTCCGTCATGAAGTGGGCCTTTTGGAGCACCTGAAGGGAAAAGAAAAGGAACAAGGCAGTAGAAGGTCAAAGAAGGAGACTTTCAGTTAGAGCCATACACAGGACCTGCCCTCGCTTCACAAACAAAGCATGTTCACAGAATTATGCTTTCATTGAACTGTTGTCCTGTTACATTAAAGTAAATATGAAGAAGCCGCAAAGTTAATAAAAGGCAGGCGTTTCATAACAAGCACCGCCTGGCTTCTTTTTTAGCAGGGCACGGTGCTTTCAAGTTATAAGTAGTTTATCGTTTTTGAAGGTTACACCAGAGCTTTGATTTGCTGCCAACACCTGACTGGGCCTGACTCAGTGCGAAGGGTACGAGCCTGACAGAAGTGCATTTTTGTTTTAATGCCTCAGGCTTGATTTAGCTTGGATTAGGCTTAGTCTCCTGCCATTTCTCCTATACATGAGGACATAAATTTAACCCTTAATAGCATAAGCACTGCGTTCAATATTTGAGATGGTTGCTCTGCTGTCTATTAACATTTATAGAACTAAGACAGCTAAAAAGATAAAGATGAAGTGAAGGAAAAGCAAATCAAATCGGGAAAGACAGCCATGTGTCTTTTCTACTCCAATAGAGGCCCCCTATTGTCAGACAGTTTGTTGCTGTGTCTTATTAAAAGTAACTGCAGGCTCCAGATCTTATCGCATTGTCATTGTGAGGCATTGGAGTTTTAGCCCCAAGTCAGCTACTTCACTTTGATCCACTGACAGAAAATGCAAAGTACGTCCATAATTTGTTCCTACAAATATTTTGTAGTCAAATTTACACAGTGTTGGCTGTGCTTGTATAAAGAACTTAAATTAGAATGGCATCTATTAACTCAGTTCTTAAAATGCTTCACATGATTGTAGGGTCGATAAATGACCTTGAAGGAATAGGCTACACAGTAAGGTACATTCTCGAGGACCTGTGCCTGGGGCTTTACTTCTTAATCCTGTGGATGTAGTTTTATGTAGCATCCTCGGCTGCAGAGTGTAAAACTATTGCAAATTTAAGATTCACAGTTCAGCACATCAGTAAACATATATTATCTAGTTAAGTGTTCACAGGAGGCTGTTGCAAAGGCAGTGTTGTGCTTCTGTTTTATATTTCAACCTTAATAAAAGAAAGTCTTATTCCGAGGAGAGTTTAAGTACAATGGAAGCAACAAAATCATATCTGTACACAATTAAAGCTCCCCTACTGTTGTTAATTTTTGTTCTTTGTGTATCCTGTTGAAGATAATGATGTTAAACAGAGTATGAGCCCTTGCTGTTTTTGTACTTGTGCACGTTTGACCATTTTTATTACCGGAGGGAAGGCAGAAACAGCTGTGTTTAATAGTGACCGAGCCGCCAAGGCCACAGCTGGATCAAAGCCATAGATACAGAACTTGCAGAGCTGAAGGGGATCGGGGACGGGCTCAGACTGGCCTAACTTTGGTTACCCACTTAATTCTGGCCAGTCAAGAGGTTTAACCCTACCAAAAAATGTATGACAGTCTGTATTAGTATTTCATTAGTTGACTTGTGCTGACTTTTTGAACATCAGGACATCAGTTCATTCCAGAATGCCTATCAGAGAACACAGTATATTCCCTCTGTGATTCATTCCTTTTTGGTTTTGGTTCAAGTATCAAAGTTCTTCAGATTTATTTTCTTTGTCTGTTTTGTTTCATGTGTTTTTCTGTTCTCCATTCAGTCACAAACTTACACGAAAGCTCAAAGTGGCAAAGTGTGTTCTCCTTGGAAACAGCAAAAACTTAGTTTGCGCTAAACCTTTGAATTACATTAGTATGGGTTCTAATTCTCTTTGCTATTTTATTACTTTAACTCTATCACTTCCGTTGCTTGGTTCAATTCCTGAGTGGAAAACAGGTGTGAAAAGGTTGAAATATAAATAACGCCTCTATCCTGGGCACTGCCTTTCATTTACAAATGACAGGTCATTAGTCTAAGTAGCTTGTTAAAAATCGGCAAAGGTAACTCACTGACCTCTGTGCAGTGTTAAAACAGTTCAATGATTTTTTGCAAGTGACTAATGTGCAAGAATTTGCACAGTCAAATACCAAAGTACCCCAAATAAGAAAGAAAAACAATATTTATGTGGAGAATTCATTTTGTCAGGAATAAAACAGTCTGATAAATATTCAAGAGGTGACATAGCACTGTTCCATTTGCAGCTCCATTCTTGAAAATTTGTTGTGTAAGTAACAGGTGAGGAGTTTTTTTTGGTGCAACTGACATGAATAGTTGAAACATACAGTATTTATTCATTGTAGCTATGACCACACCTGTAGTGCTTAACCCAGAGAAACATACAGACCTTGCTATTTAATACCTCAATATGCACAAATGCTGGTCAAAGGTTTATCTAACATTCAATTTAAGTAGAGGTGCATGTGTGTGATTCACATATTAATCACAGAAATTTGTTGTAGTTCGGGACCTGAACGCTGTTTATTTACACATATAGATGCTGATCGAAGTTCCTGTCTGACATGCTAATTTGTAGGTTAAAATAATATGGGAGATTTTTTATTTTGTCTGGAACCAATAGTATATGAACTGCAAACTATTTTCAAGCAAATATTATCGTGTGCAAGCTCTGGACACTTTGCCAGAATCAATATCCCCGAATTCAATGCAGTTGTAGAAGGCAAACACAGCCCACTTGACGGTAGTCAGTAGTACTATACATATGGTGGTACGATCTGAACTACATTACACATAGCGATTCAGTATATAGTATCACACAGATATTAGTACATGTGGTATGTGTAGTATGTAGTAGTAGAGAGTAGTAGAGAGGTTTGAGAGAGGTTCAATACCAACTAGTAAGTAAGTAATATGTATTCACACCCTGAGCAGTACCTCCGAAAAAAACATTCTGCTGTTTATTTACAAAAGCGTATGCTGAACATTAGTATGGATTTTGTGTGTCTGTATTATATGGTATGGGATTTGGCAGAGACCTTTAGAGCTGATCTGTCAGAAAGAAAGAGTTTCTGCATAACTTTGGCCAGAATTTAGAGTAGTAAGTGAGTGAGAAAGGGCCATTTAAGGTGAGCCAGGAATGTCCTTGTCCTCTGGTCCACCTTAATATTAACATTCATATTAACTTGACTTAAAGGACCTTATGAATATTGCCGTACACTGCCTTTACAGAGGTGTGTTTGAGGGCCTAATGGAAAGCATTTTCAACTGATAACAGATACCTTTAGGGTAGACATGGGGCAGAGTTAAAAAAAAAAATAAATGGAGCGGCAAACCCCAGAAAAATTGAGAGTGCTAAGGATGAACATACAGGGCGAAAAAAAAAGAGCAAGACAATAGAAAGAGTCTTTACTCAGGAGAGTGGTGTTTATATCTATGGGTGAATACATAAAGTTGGTTGAGCGTGAGAAAGAGCCTCTCAGTGAATGCAGCACACACTGGGAAGATGAGACAGACCTCAGGGCTGTTGGAAAGCTCAGAAATCAACGGAGGGTGGATAATCTACACACCAAAACTATTGTGGGAAAAGTGCCTCTTCCTCTCCGTGTATTAAAGTGATAGACTGGGCAGTTTTCTGTGGTCCATTTAAGAATGGAAAATGGACTTGGATGTAGGTGGGCTACAGCAAGCAACAAAGACAATAAGGATTTGACACTTTATATTCAGGTAACTGTAAATACAACAGAAAGACAGGGTGACTGTACAGGAGTAAGGGATGTGTACAAACATGTGCTGACCATTAAAACACCTAGAGACCTATGACCATATGAAAACACAGGCTGATAATGATTACCTGAACAAAGGAAACTATTAAATACATCAAAACCATATATCTAAAACAGAAATGCAAACAAATACAAACTCGTGTGCACACAAATATGTAGAATAGCGGAAGGGATTTATTGATTTGACTTATTTCAATGTGCTGAGTCGCTATGAAACACCTGCCCCAGACACAAACGCAGCTGTTTGTCTTGGCGACAACACCACAACCCCTCATGACCCCAATCCATCATCCACATTGCACAAGCACACACACACGTATATCAACACGCGCTACCATCAGAAACCCTTTTCCAAGACCTTTAGTGATGTGTCAGATGAGCGTGGAGGGGACGGAGTGAGCAGCGTCTCTGAAGGGTCGGGTCTTCACCTCTGTGATTTTATTTGTGAAATGCAAACCAACACACATGCCGGGATTGCCACACATGTCCACTCAGATTCATGAAGCAGATGGACACACGCGGATATGACCATAATATAAACACACACACAAGCATGTAACACAGGCAAAACATCCATCTTTGATCATGTTATTCAGATAAGACGTCAAATGACCTGCTGTGGTGGCAGCTCTGAATGGCAATGAAGAAGCGGTTTTTCATGTCATACTCTAGAACAAATGGCAGGATAGATTACCCATTTACACACAACCGCAAACCCACACACACACACAAGTGGACTCATTTATCTGGACGACACATACTAACTATGCATTTAATGTCATATTTATGAACACACACATCTATATGGACAGGCTGTCTAGACAAAACACTAATTTGATGCACTTTGGGTTCAAGCGATGGACGGAAGCCATTAGTCCACAGCTACGATCTGCATGAAATGTGTCTGCTATCTACAGGGTCTGGGGAATGGCAATTTTATAGAAAAAAATAATTGTGCTGCTTTTTTATTTATTTATGTATTTTTTATAATGATTTATGAATAACATTCTCAATTGTATTTTGCCATTATTTGTATTTGTGTAAACATTAAGGGAAATGTTCCACTTTTCAGGAGCGATATGTAGTGTTTATACTTATCAAATATATATATATATATATATATATATATAAATGACCTAAAAGTATCATTGGATTGTATAGAATAAAAAGTTCTGATGTCAAAGATTTCAATGTATTGTAAAGATATGAAATTCATTTACTCAGAGGCATGGGCTGATCTGCCACTCTGAATGTATATGACCAGTAGAGGGAGTAGTGAGTCACTCTGTCTCCTAAGGCAAAAAAAAAAAAAAAACGAATGCCAAGGGGTTGAGTATGAGGAAATGGTGTGAAACAAGTGTAAGAATCAAAGACAGTGACAAAAGTATAAATGAAAAAAATAGAAGCACTGCCAATGTTTTCAAAACTGCAAATCATGTTTCCTCTCCACCAGCGAGTTTAATTATAAAGCTTATGTGTAAAGTTACTAGGCATGTCATGTCACTCTGTTACGCCGCTTGTTGATCATGGTTCAGACTAAACTGTGACAGTTCTGACCTTGTTTGTACGATTCCAAACAGATCTTTACTGCAGCTACTGAAAACACAAACCATATGGAAAATGAATTTGTGTTTTTACTGTGGCTGTTTTCTGTCAGTAAAGTATTGGCTATGTAACATGCAAAGTACTGGATTTTAACTGTCTTAGTTTGAAAGAGAAAACTTGTTGATACCATAATACAGATACAGGATACAGTGAGTGACACAGTTGTGATGTAGTGTTAATTTCTTGGTGGTTTTGGTAGCTGTGGGTGTGTTCTGCTATAACCATCATCTCTAATCCACACATTATTTTCTTTGTACTTTTCCTCATATGGTTAACAAACATCTGTATGATTTTT
>JAPTMW010000011.1:4142855-4157522 GCA_029822955.1 Ostorhinchus angustatus
GTGTGTGTGTGTGTGTGTGTGTGTGTGTGTGTGTGTGTGTGTGTGTGTGTGTGTGTGTGTGCGTGTGTGTGTGCATGAGCGCTCACCACCTGAAAAATGTGTTGTACAGGCTGATTGCAGTAGAAAGCAAATGCTGCTTTTAATGAAGGAGGGGGAGAGAGGAGAGGGAAACACAGGAAATTAAATTGATATGTAAATGATGGAAATTCTCATTCGAGCTGAAGGTTGAGAGTGCTACAGCATTAACCAGCTTATGAGTTAATAATGATTTTTCCTCCCTCCTTCCTTTCTTTCTCAGACTGACTGCCATCCTCCTTCTCTCTCAGAAAAGGAGAATGGTAAAAGAGGGAGGGAATGAAGATGAAGACAACATATGTCCCTGAATCTGAACTCTCCAGAGATCTTCCCCTAAGCGCTAGGATAATCTGTTTCCTCAGAATCTGGACCTCTTCAAAAAGACCTGCATTACAACAGGCCTTTCTCGACTTTAAAACTACATACCCACTGGACTTTTGGTATTCCCCTGTCTTCTGACTACTCACTCCTTTTTTTCATTTCTCGCTCTCTAAAAACAAGCAGATGGTGTGAACACACCTCAGATGGACATTGAAGAGACAAATGGTGTCGGACAGCTTGTAATATTGGTGTAGTGAGGAGTAACAAAACAAAGACAACATCAGTTGCAGCAACAGAGAGCACCAGAGGCAAATGACTGCAGAATGATCGCTGCAGCTATTATCAACCACTATGGTTATTATTTTCTCTCCCCTCTCTTTGGTATTAGCTGGAACGAAACAGCCCAGTCAAAAGTCCTTGCCCTGCAGCCTTCAGTGATTGGAAAATGATATTAAACCAGACACTGTGTTCCCCAGCGCAAAAAGAGAAGACAAGGGGAAAAGGAGAAGAAACACAAAGCTGAAACAAATGAAGAAAATGGTTGAGGCCCTGCAGGGGAGAGAAGGGGCAGTGGCAAGTCACACAAATTTGGAATACAATGCAGACTCAGAGTTGCAGATGTGCATATACATAAAGAACACACAGCGCAACGCAGTGAGCACATGCATTGCACATCACGTACATGTTAAGAGGGGCGGACAACCACACATTTTACCGTGACACAAATGGACTCTGATTAGAAAGTATTAGCCAAAAAACATCAGACACAAATGGAAACCACATCAGTGATCTGGTTCTGCTCCAGAAAAGAAGGAGAAGGCCCTGCTGCCTGCTGGAATTCTTTTTCTGCTGAAAATAAACAAGACACTTTCCATCTCTATTATTTCATATAACTGGAGGGGGAAGAAAGCCTCCCGACCATGAGAAACAATGGAAAACATAAAGCAAGCAGTCCTGCAGAGTCCATCTAAGAAGCATAAACCACAGTGAGCCACAAGTTCTCAAGCCCCTCTATGGCTGATGGTAATATGTACAGTGTAGAGAAGAATGGCAAAAAATACTCATTTACAGTAGTGCACATCAAGATGATTTCCTGCACATACTCTACATAAGTATACTTACTAAACTGGGCCAGTGGTCAAAAAGCCTGGAGACTGTTGGAATGTTGGAATGGAGTGTGTGCTTGCTTCTGACAGCACATTCCTTGCAAGGCAACTAAATGTCTTTGCACTCAGGTATGCGAGAAATAATAAATGAGTAAAAATGACTAAAAGGACACAGAAAAGCCTTTTGTGTCCTATCCCTGAAGAGGTTCAGTACCAAGACTATGAAGGCCATGCCACTAATACTGTGCAGGTTATGAAGCCTTAACACCAATCAGTGTATCTGCTGTCTTCGTAAACCCAGGAAACCATTTAATTACAACAAATTAAATTCTACTGCACAAGGCGCTCCACGGTGACAGAACTATGACAGCGGTGTGATCTACACTGTCCTTGGTGTGACTTTAAAGGTGCACTGAAGGTTAAGGCACTCAAAAAAGCCAGATTTCAAAAGCACTTGGCTGTTAAATCCCAGAAACCACATTCACACAGAAAATAATTACAGTGAATGTTTTGTTTGCCTGTACACCTCTTGACGGGCTATCAAAAGAATAAGAAAAAGAGAAAAAGGGGAGGCCAGACATAAAGATGATGAGGAAGATGCTGAAATGGTAGGACGTATAAGAAAGAAAAGGGAGGGTCAGACAACAGGGCAGCGAATGATTATAACAATCAGGGTTCAAAATATAATTATCTGAGGTGAAACACTTTTTCTTGGTTTTCAATGCTGTCAGCTGAACAGAAAAAAGGCTTATGGTTCAGATGAGTGAGAGTGAGCTTCAGGGATGGTGATGTTTTATCAGTAAAGGACAAAAACCTAATCCAAGTTGAGAGCTAATCAACCACCAAAAGGGCATTCTGTCAGCAGAAGGTTATCTGCTGTTTGTTGCTCAAATAATTTATTGTAGACCACATGACTGAGATGTAAAGGAAGTGGATGTATTATTAGCAGGGCACCATGTAGGAGAAAAGTTGAGATAATTCAAAAAGAACAAAAGAAAGGGTAATATATCATACAAAGAAAGGTGTTCGCCTACTTCAAAGTTAAACAGGCAACTCATGCTCATGAGTTACTTACAGGGGTTATATATAGTATTGATATTTCCAACTATCAACCGCAAGAGGAAGTCATGTACATGAATACTACCAAAACCACCAATGAATCACCACTATGTATCCACAGACTATATCACTCACTGAATAAAGTATAAAGCTCATTGTTTAACATCTATGATGTGGAATTATCAAATTTTCTCCTTCAGGTAAAAAATAAAAAACAGCCAAAATAAAGTCTTTCTGGGTACTGTGTTTGCCAATATATTCCAATACAGCTCTGTTATCTTAGCTCTCTTTAAGACAGAAAACAGCCACAGTAAAACCACAAATCACCTTCATTTTCAGTAGGGTCTGGGTTGTCAATAGGTGCACTAAAGATCTCTTTGGAATCATCCAAACAAGGTCTGAACTGTCACAGTTTAGTGTGATCCGTGGATCAACAAATAGCTATAAATAGCTAGAAAGATAACATAACTACTAACACCTTCATAGCATCAAAACCTCATACTGAAACTCATTGGTGCAGACAAAATGCTGCGATTTCAGCATCAAACTCGATTCTTGCCATCATGGGCCTCATGTACAAAGGGTGCGTACACCCAAAAACGTGGCGTACGCCCTTTTCCACACTCACGTTCAGATGTACAAAGAGTGAAATGACAGTGGAAATGTGCGGTCCTCCATGCCAACTCCATAGCTGGCGTACGCACGTTTCTAGAGCTTTGGAACCTTTGGCGGCACTAAGAGGTGATACTAGGAAACTGTTAATAATGGGAAAAAGTTCATTCCTCCAAGTGATGTGCACATCAGAGATACACAGACGAAGAATTAACACACCGACATGCCATCCTACAAACCCCCCCACCCCCGAACCAGACCAACCAGACACTGGACCCATCAATGCCAATCAGCCCGGTACATTTCAATCACATACAGACACAAGGACACAAACGTCACTTGTTGATAAATGTATTTAATGTTAATGTCTGTGAGAACATTTATAAGTCGGTCCAGGCCTCACTGATGCCGCCGACTGCCCTTACCATGTCCTCTTGTGACTCGGGTGAGTACACGGCTGAGGACGGGCATCAGCAGCTGTAGGCGAACAGAACCGAAGCATCGGCTGACACCGGGAGGGTCCAATCTCAAGGTGTGGGTTCAGTCCCTCAGGACCTTCTAAAACGCTTGATGACAAAATCTTTATCATAGTTTCATGCCCGAAAACTGCGATCAGTCATCACCAAGCTCATGGTTTTGATTTTTGGAAGTGAAAGACGGATTTCGGACTTTAAACTACATTAAGTTTTTTTTGTCTTTTTAACATTAGGTCCCGCTGGGACTCTTCCTCCATCTGTAGTTCCCTCCACTTTGTCGGTGGACAACAGTCTTCCGCTTTGCATTCACCTTTGACGTCATCATCTGATCATGCAGAGGGGAATCCCAGAGGGAATCTGACCTGCAGGTCATTTTTATACTAATTTGCATATGTAAATGTGGGCGTGAAGAGGGAGGAGTCCAGTACTCCAACAAATACGGTCAATTCCACACTGATTGGGATGAACAAAGGAAATGTGCTTGGATTCGGGCATACACACAGTTTTGTTCATCTGGATATTTTCGTGCGTACGGACTTTTCCGGATATAAACATACGCCAGGGTTTAGTATGAAATCCGCGGAAGTCTTTATACATGAGGCCCCAGGAGATGTGTCCAGTGGTGAAAACAACAAAAGCACCTTTAGCTTTTATTGCTTTGTGACTTTCTTTGACTAAAATTTGTTTCTTAATAGCTCTTGTCCCATCTCATCACTTTCTGATACTTTGGTCAAAAACTCTGTGATGTTAGTTTTTAACACCTTAAGGCAGTGACACACTACTGCGTCTAGTGGTCATAACTCTGCAGGACCATTGGTATAAATGGTGCAAATTCAGTGCATATCTCTAGAATCTTAAATATTGCCATCTATGGCAGAACTTCAGAACTCATTGGGAACACTCTAAAATAATCAAATATGATGGCAAAAGTATCATTAAAGAAGAAATACTACACATAGGTTCTTTAAGATCTTTCAATAAAATTTGGAAAGTCACTGCCCGTTTAGCCAAAATTTAGCAAAAAGTATTCATAATGCATGGTGTCGGGGGAAACAGATGGCAATTTAGGTTCAGTAGTCCTGTTACCTTACCCCTGTACCACTACAAATGAACCAGCCCAGCAGGAGAGATGCAGCTCATGTGCTGAATGACACGTTAACTGGCATAATTGCAAAAAGTTTGTGGAATTTGTTTTACTTTCTGCATTTTTACTGCTGCTTAATTTCTAGTTGGTATAAAAACATCAATAAAAATTAGCTGCCTGCTTCATTATTTTGTAGATTTTGTTATATTGTATAAGAGATAATGTGTATTTAAGCTTAGTTTTAAATCTCTTTAACTGTAGAATAGAACTGCAGAATCTTGTATTCACATATTTTTTTCCAGGCTCTGTATGTCCCCTGTGGAGGAGCCTAGTGTGAAAGAACTAGATGCAAAGATGGCACCCAGTTGTGATTCTCCTGTTCAGATGGGAGATACATTTATAAATGACTTGATTTTTCTTCTTACTTGTGTAAAACATAAAAAAAATAAAATGTATTGAACTTTTTCTATCGGGAATTAAGTGTACTACAATTGTTACTGTCTTCTTGCAACTCTCCATGCCTCTGTGGTCCTGAAAGATGCACAGCAGGCAACAACTGCAACTTTTCATGTTTTCTTAGTCCCTTATTCATTTTCTATTATAAGGAAAAAATTATTAATAAAAGCTAAATCAAGCCCTTTGTCATTTCTGTTCATAAAAACTAGGGGAAAAAGAAAGATCCCTAAAGACATATATAGTGTGTACACTGACATACATCCATGCTGAGTAAGCAGCACTATTGCAGAAATGTGATGTATATTACCTAAAATAAGAAACCACTGTTGAGCAGATTCCTTTTCCCTGCTATGACACATAATGCCACGAAACTTTTAGAAATAACAAGTGCTAATAAATGGAATTCCTCTGCACAGTATATTTAACATATACTTTGTTCACATAGTATGGCTGTTCTTAACACCACGCCTCTATTTATTATGTAAGATGGCATAAGGATATTCAAAGCTAAGTCACTAAACAATAACATGTACAGTATAGAGCAGCTGTGACTATTTTTGTCCATGCAACAGTAGCTGTAATATTCAAGACTAATCGTGGTAAGAGTCCTGTAGCAGACGAGGTTTTAAAATATGCATGGATCTGCAGATTCCCATAAGTTGTTTCTTGCAGATCTACATGATGCTCTTGATGTGTCTGACCTCTGGCTTTCACAGCTGCTGGATGATGTGCCAAACAGATTGGGAACACAGAAGCTCTGGAAGGCCATCTCCTGCATGAGACCAGATGTGTCCTGTATCTCCAGGGAATTCAGTACAGTGGCTCCTTCACCTAACCAGTGGTGCCCAAACGATGGCAGGACTGCGATGAGGGGTAGCAGTGGCTTAGTCAATGTATGGTGCAGTACTATTATGAAAGCATGGAGAAGTATGTAAAACAACAACCAATTTAGTATAACACACACAATGAACTAACATCAGCTGCTTGTCATTACAACAAAAGAAAATATGAGTAAATTAAATGCTATGCCATGCCATGTAATTTCTGGAGCATAACACTGACAACAGCTACAAACATTTTCTCTTTAGATGAATGAAATCACTGAAGTTACTGACCGTAAAAAGAATTACAACATGCACAAAAATTGAGTACAGAAGAATAAAGAGGTGAAAGGATAATAAATTAAAGAAACCAAGAAAAAGGTTGGTTTGGGGTGGAGAAAAGGACACAAAAAGGTTAAATTAAATTAGGATTGATGCAGACTGAATTCGAGGTGGAAGGGAAGAGATGATGGAGGTACAAAGAGCTGAAAACAAAAAACACTGAAGGATGTGGATAGGTGAAGGTGAGAGGTGGGGTGCCCAGTGCCTCATTAAATAAAAACTCTAAAGAGTCAGAGTCAGGAAGCAGATGCTGAGGCTTCAATGGCGTTTTGAACAGAGAATCACAGATCAAAAGATAAAGTCTGTGTGACCTTTTAGATACCATCCCTAGAGAGACGAATAGACAGACAAAGGCATCCGCACACGGGGCCCCATAGGTTTCTGTGCACTATCTGCTTGTCCTTAGTGTCCTCCTCAGGGCTGCGCTGCAGGCCTTCCATTGGGATGTAAAGCACTATGATGCCCACTTCCTTACACACATAACAGTATCTGTTCAAAAATAACATCATATAAAACATAAAACATCACAGAGCTGCTCCAAAGCTGTCTCTTTATTGTGCTCAGGTGTGAGATAATGCAGAAAAAATTTGTTCAGATGACAGCAAATGCAGTAAAGACACATATACAGCTTTTCAAGAGGGACCCATTCTCTCAGGGTTTTTTAATGGTTAAAAAATGAAAACATATATACTGGATAAAAGTAGAGTGGTGTTTTGAGATCTTGCCTTTTTGTATGGTATTTTAAAGGGGAAAACAAGGAAAGAGCTGCTAAGATACATGGGATGAAAAATGTAATTTGCTCTTCACAATGACAGCAAGTGGATTTCAATCTGTCAACATTAGAAGGAGGAACAGGAAGTGTATGCATCATTGGCTATGGACAATTTTGAAATTATACTACTATACAGCCAGGTCATATACATTCACAGATTGACACATATTTTGTAGTTTTGCCTGTGTACATTACAACAGTGGATCTGAGTTTTACAACCACTTTAAACATAGTCTCTCCATTTTCAGAGGCTCCATAGTAATTGTACAACAGACTAACAAGCAGTTTCATGTCCAGATGTGTCCTATTCCCTATTTTTCTATGACGAATGAAGCAGACAAAAGCTCTAGTGTTGATTCCAAATGTGGAATTAGCATTTGGTAGCTGTTCACTTGAAATCTCAATATAAGTTCCAAAGAGGGGTCAATGCAAATAACAGGAGGTGTCAATCAACTGAATAAAATAAATACATCTATAAAAGAAATAATGACAACTTTAGGTTTGCCAAAATCACCAATTTAGTACATTTTTGAAAACAAAAAATCCACTGGTCAGCAACAGACAACTAAAGTGGATGTTTGCACAATTCTTTAGTTGGTAAAGAAAACCCTTTCACAATATTCAGTCAAGTCCAGAACACACTTGAGGAGGTAAGCATGTCACTATAAAAGTTTACAATCAAGAGATGTCTTCATGAATGGAAATGTAGGGTTAAAAACACGATGCAAATAACTAGTAATAATGCACAACAGACAGAAAACATATAAAAAGCCTGCCCAAATCTGGACAAAGATTCTCTGGACAGATGAAACCAAGATCAACTTGTTCCAGAATGATGGCAAGAGAAAAGTTTGGAGAAGGAAAGGAACAGCTCATAATCCAAAACAGACTAAGTCATGTGTCCAACGTGGTGGATAGTGTTATGGCATGAGTATGTGTGGCTGCCAGTGGAACAGGGACACTGGTGTATACTGATAATGTGATGATGACAGAAGGAACAGGATTCATTCTCAAGTATAGAGGGGTATCCTCTCTGCTCAGATTCAGTTAAATACTGAAAAACTAATAGCATGGAACTCCACATTGCAGGTGGATAATGACCCAAAACATACTGCAAAAACAACCTGAGCGCTTTTGAAGGTAAACAAATGGGATGTTCTTCAGTGGCGGAGTCACTCATCTGATCTCAACCAAATAGAGCATGATTTTCAGTTACTAAAGACTGAACTGGGGGCATAAAGACCCACAAACAAGAAGCAGCTGAAGGCAGCTGGAGTAAAGGCCTGGCAAAGCATCTCTAGGAGGAAACTCAGCTTTTAGTGATGTCCATGGGTTCCAGACTTAAGGCTGCCATTCACTGCAATGGATTTTCATCCAACTGTTGACAACAATTCTCATATTTACACTGCGCAAAAATATAAACACTCCATGTACAGTATTTGTGTAACACGACACACATGGCCCAAAATGAGCTCATGATGTCTTATAATGGTAAAACATGGTTAATTCCCTTGATCTGTAAACAAAGTTTGTATTTATCTCTGCGAGTGAGCACTTGCTCAGTGATCCAGTGATCCCATCCACAACACAGGTGTGGCCTGCCCAGACACTGTTCAAACAGCGTTAACAGTATTCTGACACTCCTTATACGGAGGACAATAAAAGGCCAACTTAAAATGTCAAATTTCATCAGATGTCACCATGCCACAGATGTTGCAAATCATGCAACAACATGCCGTTGGCATGCTTGATGCAGAGATTATGCCGTAGAAGAAGAGTGGAATAACATTCCACAGGCCACAATTGACAACCTTGTCAACTCGATGAGAAAACGATGTGTCGCTCTACGGGAAGCCAAAGGTGGACACACAAGATATTGAGCAATGATTTCTTTCAACTGACCCCCACCGTGTCCACATGAATGTCCCTGAATGCCAGACGCAATACTCATGTTCTTACGGACAGTAATCTGTACCACACTGGTCAACAAAATATATTGTCTATGATTTAATATATTGGGCAACACGTAATTCTATTCAGAATGTACAGTGTCACATGGGGTGTTTATATTTTTTGCTGTATATAATATTCTTTGCTCAATTACTTTTGAGTCTCACAAAATGCAGGGTTTGTGCTCAAAGTCCACACTTCAATTACATCTTGATTGCATCATCTCAAGGCAAAATTAATAATAACGGCATGATTACAAAAATTGTGTCACTGTCCAAATACATATATTTTACCTGGATAAATGCCATACTACTTGGATTAAAGGAAGTGGGGATGGACAATGTGATGATCTTCAATCTTCTATGATTGATGTTACAGGTGTCCACAATGTCTCATTTTTGTGAATCACAGAAATGTATTTATGTTGTACTGCTTTTCTCAAACTCTGCATGATACCCTTATTGAGCATTTAATAGGCCTGCATTTTAATACAGCTTTACTTGTCATTTTCTTCTCTAATGTCACACAGCAGTAGTAGTATGGTGGATGACGGCCTACAAAAGTTATCGAACAGCAAGACATTTCAGAAGGTGACAAACTATGACCAAGGCAGAAACTACAGGAGACAAGTGACAGACGGAGTCACTTTATATTTGGCCACAGACATGGTGCCATTTAAGGCAGTAGAGAACATGGGTTTTAAAATGCTAGAGCAGAGTATAGATCTGTAATGACATGCCAAACCCCAAATATTTTTCCAGTCATTTTCTTGACTTCATGCCGAGTCGGCATAAGATTGCTGGACAAACGTCTAATTAAGTGTCAGAATTGAAAAGCACACACTGGGATGTCATTTCATTGAATTATTGTTTTTAAGCAATTATTCTTTGCCAATTACAGCTCTTCAAGTCTGGTATAGGTTCATACCATTTTCAAAGTACAATTGTGTAGATAATTCGTTAGCAGACACAAGAAATTTTTACTGCTTGACTAGTTTCGGCTACTTCCTGTAGCCTTTGTCAGAAGTGTCACGTGATGTTGCTGTGACATGTCTTGTAGGCTGCTCAGGAGACCCCTTCTCCAGGACCGTATCCCTAGTGTGCGATAAGGTATATGCGTCGTCGTCCCTGTTCATTGTCCTTGGTGCGCGTTTCCGTATATCGATGGCCTCTTTTATCCAGCGATGGTACTTGTTACTCTCAGCCCAGATGACCCTGGTGTCATTCCAATCCATGGTGTGGTTTTTTTCTCTCTTGCAGTGGTTGGATACAGCTGATTTTAGGCTTTCTTGTGCTTGTTCTTTTACTGGTCTTGTTTTTCTGTGCCATTTCCTTTTCACATTCTTTTGGGTGTTCTTTTTTTCATGTTCCAAATGGTCTCCCCGTCTCTCCCTCATAGGTTTTATTGCATGATAAACACAGAATTTCATATATGACATCACATTTCTGTTCTTGGTGCATCCCATCTTCGGGTTTGACCAGTAGTTGTTGGAGTTCTGTGTGTGGTTTGACAGGTGTATTGATATTGTGTTTTTTCATGGCCCTCTGAATGCGTTCTGTGACCCCCCACCCCACCCCACACACACACACCCAAACATATAGAAGAGTAACTATGGCAGGTGGGTTTGTGTCCTGTGGGTTTTTCTTTCTTTTTGTTGTTTTTTTGTATGTGTTGTGCCTGCTTTTTTCCCTTTTCTATTGCCCACTGTGGATATTGACATTTAGTGAGTGTGTTTTGTATGTGTGCCTCCTCTTCCTCCCCTGTCCTGTGTGTCTGTGATCATGTTGGCCCTGTTGTAGAGTGTCCTTGCTACTGACAGTTTGTGTGCTGTGGGATGTTCAGATGTCCAAAGTAGATATTGGTCTGTGTGGGTTGGTTTACGGTGAATTTTAATGTTTATCCTGCCGTCTTCTTTATGGGTTAGTTTCAAGTCCAAAAAAGCTATAGTGTTGTCTGTCTCCTCCTCATGTGTGAATTTTATGTTTCCAGTACTGTCCGTGGTGTCAAGGTGGTCTGTGAGCCTCGTTTGGTGTGTCCCGTTTTTATTTTTTCTAGGATGTCATCTACTACCTTTTCCACAGTGTGATTTGACAGTCCTTTGGTGCTGTGGTTATTGCCCTTCGCTCCAGATCCTCCATAAAAAAATCCACTTATAATGGCCGATATTGGGTCTCCCATGGCAAAGCCTTCTGTTTGTTGACTGTTATCCGGTATTGAAAGTATGCTGATGTAGCCACAAATCTCAGTAGTTGCATGATGTCATCTATTGCAAGTTTGGTTCTTTCATGTAGTGATTTGTCCTTTTTCAGTCTATTTTCTACTGTGTTTAGTGTGACTTCAACTGGGGATTTTGTGAACAGTGATACTACATTATGTGATATAAGAATTTCGTCTGGCTGTACATTAATGTGTCTGAGTTCCTTTGCTAGTTGTTTGCAGTGCTGTTTTGTTAGTCCAAGTACAGGTTGTAGGTTACTGAGCCTATAGTGTCTACAATGGGGCGGATCTGTTGGTGTATCTGTTTTGTGAATTTTGGGTGTGCCGTATATCCAGGGTGTGATGGTGACTGTAGGTACCAAGTGTCTGTATGATTCTTGAGTTATCTGGTTTCCGTCCAGCAGTGGCTTTAGTAATCCTTTGAGTATTCTCTTCAAGTTTTCTGTTGGGTCCTTTTTTAATATTTCATATGTGTTATTGCCCTTAAAGCTGCGTGTGACTTTCGTAATCAATTTTTCATAAAATCTGTAAAACCTGAGTCATAGCCTAAGTATCAAGAAACGGTTAGTCTTTCCATAATTACGCACCTTAATCACTTTCTTCACAGTGAACAACTTCGAAGTGTACTCCATCACAAGCTGTCTGTTTGTTTACATATCAAACTGAAACCAAACCATCACTCGGGCCTTTTCAGAATTCCACGCAGCCACAGCAGTAAGAAGCAATAAAGCCGTTTCTGCGTTTGTTGCTGCTGCAGCCATACTGTGGCTGCAAGGAATTCCAATTCCCACAATGCACTTCACAAAAAAATTTCCAAAAAGGCCCGAGTGACATATTTGTTTGGTTTGTAAACAAGTGGACGGCTTGTGATGGAGTACACTTCAAAGCTGTTTACTATGAGGGAAGTGATTCAGGTGTGTAATCATGGAAAGACTAACAGATTTGTAATACATAGGCTATGACTCAGGTTTTGAAAAATGAAAAATTGGTGATGAGAGTCATAAGCAGCTTTAAGTAAGTCATTCATTTTGTCATTGTAACTGTCATCATTACTACTGTGGTGCGTCCTTTACCAGCTGTTAAGATGATGATGTCTTCCTGTTTAACTAGAGTTTGTATGGCTCTTCTCTCCTTCTTGATGATGTTTCTGGCAAATCCTCCTGAGCAGTCTACAAGACACATCACGGCAACATCACGTGACGCTTCTGATGAAGGCTACAGGAAGTAGCCGAAACTAGTCAAGCAGGTAAAAACTGCTCCTGTCTGCTAAATGAATTATCGACACAATTACAGCTCTTTATTCAATCTATCTTGAACATGTTAATAATATTATATAAAATTGTGTCAATAGAGAAACTAATCTGTTGCCTGTCTGTACTCTCCAGTACATTTCAAAACAGAGAAAATATCACAAGACAAAAATGAGATTCTTACATCATGTACAATCTATTGGCCAGATCTCCTACCCCTAAAAAAAAGGTACAACAACGCCAAAGCATGTACAAGAATTCAGAAATTAAAATAGGACGGGGGAACAAAAATGGTGAATAGTGATTTCTTGACTCAATACCAACTTAAGGTTTGTGTTTACACTTGTTTGGCATTTTTTCAGTCCATCTATTTCCAGCAATTTGAAGTTGTATATTAACAAAAGTAAAAATATGTAGAAAGTCACACTTTTGATACCAAAATTCAGTATTTAATGACACTAAAAGGCACAGTTTGATACTCAATAGCAATAATAGTTAGTGCCATAGTATGCAATTGACCTTCTGTACTGAACTAATAAAAACTACAATCAATCAATTAATCAATCAATCAATATTACAAAAATAAGATTTGGCATATTCTAAGAAATCAAATTATGCAGGACAATCACCACTTGCTTTTGTCAGTTTTTAGGGCCTACATAAATACATGGATATTATGAAAACATGCTTTAACATTGTCTGATAGCAACATAACTCCCATAACTCCATCCCATAACTTCCATTTGCCTTTTAATGTTTAATGGGTACTAAAATATAACAAGGACAGGGAGAGGCTGGAAGTCAGAGAAACAACGAGGAAACACAACTATGCTAAACAGTAGAGGAGCACAAAACCACATATCAGAAATCTACACCGAGGAGCACATGTGTTATTCCTTAAGCCGGTTCTTTTTAACGCCATACTGTTTTTTCCTGTTGTTGAACATACCTAACTATGTGCTGGAAAATGTTTGTCTATGTGCATGCTTTGTGAAGCCAGCTGACCTTTGTGAGCCTGATGTGAATGGATGCAGACAGGAACAGAAGTAATTGAAGTGCAGCCTCCCGAGGTACACTGATCCAGAGGTAGGTGATTGCTACCACTCAGCCTGACATAGGAGTTAGGTGTGCGTACCCAGGAGCTATAACATTACTTGAACTCTCTATTCGCATACATATTTATGTTCTAAATCTGCCATCTGCAGTCACAGGGGGCAAATCATTATAGACCTCACTGTTACGGAACATGGAAAGTTTAGAATAAAGTTTCCCGAAAGGAAAAAATAAATGTTTACCTCACAGATGAGATTTGATTCAACAAATTCTAAAACCTTGAAATGCCTTTGATTGTTGGTGTATTGAATGAAAAATGATACTGCAAAATGAGAATTTGCAGGGGGCTGACGGGAATGAAAAGGATTTCTGTCAGGATTATCCAATCTTTGTCTGATTATCCGGGAAACATGGAGCTGTGTCAGGTAGAGGAGGTTGTAATTGTGGGTGTGCAGTTTCTGTTTACTACCACTGTGGGAGTGTGCACATGTGTCTGTGTACATGTTTATGATTTTGTGTTGCTTCTTTGAAAAGCAGTGTCGTGTGTACACTGATTGAGACAATTAGCATGAGAATTGAACCATCACAAGGCACTAGTGCGCTGTGCAATTACCCCTGTGTGCGTCTCTCAATTCAACTAGTCCATCAGCATTTACCTTTCTGGTTTCGCAACAACAGTAAGCATCTCTTTGGCTGCAACATGAAAGAACAAGTCCAAATTGTCAAAACTCTTGTCATTACCACATGAATTAGATCAATGGTTGGCTGTCAAACTGACATTTTGTCAGAGGATAGCACCATAACCTTTATTGTGAGGCTTTTCCTCACAATACTGCACACAGAACAGGGTCATTTATAGACAACTGTAGTAAAACTGATAAAGTGTGCTGCTGTTAAACGATTGGAGCTACAACGTGGGACCTTGTAAGGAACTCCAATTTTCCTTTCCTTGATGCTGTTTTTTAAAAACTCTGTTTGAGCTGGGAAATTAAACAGCCCAGATCATCCAGATGTCTCTCAGCACCTAGTGTTTTTGAAGTGTATTTGCATAGCCTACTGTCACATAAAATGTC